>JAPMOR010034098.1:287291-366030 GCA_026543865.1 Argiope aurantia
TATTGTGTTTTTACTTTCAGCGCATGTAGTGTATTGTGTTTTTACTTCCAGCGCATGTAGTGTATTGTGTTGTAATTCGTAAATGGCGCCATTTAAAACGAGATGTCTATCAAATCTTGTGAAATTGAAATTTATGCACGAGTAACTTTTGTACATGTTTTTACATGCTTAGTTTTGTGTATTTCGTGCATTTGTATAAATTTAGCATTGTTCGTGCATTTTTGTTCCCAAATATTTTCTTGCGCATATAATGTCTATAAATGTAAGTGTGTGTAATCTAAATTTTATGTGTTACAATTGGTTGTATGTTATTTCTAATTATCCTTTATGCTTGTGAACTCCGTCATTTTTTTAAAGATAATTCTTGTGTATAGAAGACCGACTGTAAATGCCTTCTACTGAATGTAATAAAGTATTTTGTTCAATTAAATTTGTCATTTGTTAATTCATATTAATCGTAAGATCTCTAAATGGACGGCAAAGAATAAGGTCATAATGGAAACAAAGTTCGAACTAAAGATTTTAACGTATTGACTATGTATTTTAACTGCCTCCAAATATGAAATTGGCTTGTAAACCAAATTTCACTTATAAATTTATTTTAAAAATATTTAGAGGTTTTGAAGACTTATTCTTAAACTAAACGTTTTATACATAATTATTTCGAACGAATGCAATACCCTCTACTAATCTGAACTAAAATATTTTGTAAAGACTATTTCTTGGATGATTTTTTTTTATTCGGTCATGAATATCTCTAACCAGCAAGAGTATCAAGTTTTGAAATTATCCAATTTCCAGATACTTCTGAGAATTCAACTAAATACTGATAAGTATAATCTTATTCTAAGTAATAAAACTTTGTAAATCTCGGAAATCCCCAATTATTCAATAGTTAAATTGAATGTGTGTACAGTTTCCCAAAAAATTATCAAAAGATTATAATTACAAAAAATCCTTGTAAATTTGTTGCTGTCGCATCGACTGAAGATTGATATCGATGGAAATTACTCAAGACAAGTTTATGGAGTGTCGGTTTTTATGATCTCCGTATTCAATGTAGGCATTAGCTTCTTAAAAAATGTCCAATTCATAATAAGGAATTGATTTGTTTTAGAAAACGTGTTTTAATTGCGTTTCCCATCGTCTTAACTATAACAAACCATTTCTAAATCAATTGTCGAAAAACACGATAGGTAAGAAAATACAAACGAAGCTGGAGAAGTAAAACGTTCTACATTAGTCACAGTTAAGTTGATGTTTAAGCAGAAACTACACATTTAACAATAAAATTGTCTTAAAATGAAAAATAATACAAACGATTCTTCAATTTTGTTGCTGCCAATCCTCTACAAGTTTCTGAATGAATTTTTCTATTTAAATAGAGTTAATTAGAATTTCGGAATTTTTCCATTCCGAAAATCCGGCCTTTTGATCATTCGATCCAGTGTTTACGAATTTTGGAAGGAAATCGGATGCACATAGTGTGAGATAATCAATTTTAGATATTTTCAGGTAGTTTAAAGCAATCCACTATGGACCACATATTAAATAAATCTGAGTGCTAAAAGCAAAATAAATGCATTAATTTTAATTTCACTCGGATTCTAAAGAATTATCAAACGATCAGTCAGATTCAAGTTTAGTTTAATACTCGTTTCCAAATTTCGATTAATATATTTTTAAAAATTTCCGGACTTCATTACTTCAAAATTTTTCAGAATCCTCCTGTGGTTTATACCGCCCAAGATAATTTTATATCATGAAATTTTTATTGTGATTGAAATTAGAAGTATTCGAATCAAAGTGAAATTTTACTTTATGAAGGAACTAATTAGTTTAATGACATTTTAAGCCAATGACTTCATTAACGTTGATTTAAACTCGGCCAATCATAAATTTTAGAAAGTCGTACATCAGCAGAAATTAGATTGCTATTGTCTGTTCTTTCAGCTTATACACAAGTTCTTGTTCTCGACAAGTACGTACTTGCCACTTTATAGTAGGGTGGTACGAAAGAACAAACTTTTGATTTTTAATTTGAAATAGCGCGGAAAAGATGCCTTTTGGTGTAGATAAAATAAAATTTTAAATGAGCAATACCAGAGTCCGTCTTGAGGTGGCGCAAGCGCGTTCAAGTGCCATAAAAGTGAAATTTTTGCTACATTTTTAAATTTTTACGAAGTAATGGGATTCTGATTTTTAATTTGTAATAGCACGGAAAAGATGTCTTTTGGTATTAATAAGATAAATAAAAATTATGAAAAATATTCGAGTACATCTTGTGGTCCGGAAGGACATTCAATTCTCATAAAAACAGTTTTTGCAACTTTTAAAGATTTTTGCGAGCGTCGATTAGGAAATAAAGAGCTTTAAATAGGCGTTATAATATGAATAGAAAAATAAAAATTTTACTCTTGTATTGGTATGCATCCAGAAAGCCGAGTCATCACTGAAGTAGATATAATTGAGGGGAGACTGAGTTATGTCTGCGTTTGGTGACGAGATCAGAGCTGGTGCCGAGTTCAGTTGAGTTTGAGACTCCGCTCCGTCTGTTGTGTAATGATTAACGTAACTGATTTGCGAATTCATGCGCTTGTATACTTTGTAGTTGGTAAAAATGGCTAGTAAAACTATTTACTATTTATCAACATTTATTTTTCTAGACATTTAGAAATAATATAAACACAGTATGACAAGAATGTCAATGTAAATGATGAAATCAATTTTATTCAACAGAAGCATCCTACGTACTAAAGAATAGGGTTTTTTTTATCACTAATACAAACATAATGTTGAACAATATACTTTTAAAGCAGAAAATTTATGAATTTTTTTAAATGCTAAAGTTACATTGATAAAAATTACATTGAATGAATATCATAAAATAAAACAAAAATAATACAATAGAGTAAATTTAATAACAAGAATAAGGTCATGATTATATATATATATATATATATATGCAGAGAGAGAGAAGTTAAATAGGATATAAAGAGGAGTTGAAAGAAACACTTTTATGCTTTCGCAGAATTTGATAATTCAAAATTGACAGGTTAAAGAAATAGAAAAAAAAAGTGAAGCATGCATGTAGCAATGAAGTTGGGAATAAAAATTATATTATTATATTATAATTGATTTTCAATGAAAAGACCTTTATTTATTAAAACAGACATCACTGAGGTGCACAGTGTTATAACAGGATATTATGATAACAGTCAATTTCAGTTTAAATACAATAAACTATTGACATTTCATTTTTAATAATAGAAAAGGTGTTTGATATAAATTCACTTTGAATCCATCATAAATCTGCAAATGTAATTAGAAAACTAGTAATATTCACTTCCACCTAAGTTTAGCATTATAGCAGTTGTTATTTTTGCAACAGGAGTTTGTTTACTTACATTTATTAAATTTAGATAAGATTTTGTAAAAAAATGCAATGTAATATTCATGCAAACATTTTAAAACCTTCTAATTACATTCAAAATTATCAGAAATTTCATCAAATGTGAATAAAGTAAATTATAAATGCACTCGCGATTGCGTGTGATTGTTTTTGATGGCAAATCGCTTACCGATTTCCTTTCTTTTTCGAATAGTTTTTCTAACAAATTACTGGAACAGCTATATTTAATAAATGTACACACACTGAATGAATTCTTCAAAATGATCGGAGCATATCACCGACTTCGAAGGCATGAAAAAATCTATAGCAAAGCTATCAACCCAAGTCAGGATTGTTGAAATGAAACTGAAAAACATTTTATCAAGACAATCACTCTTGTGTTTAGAGCATCCAACAGCTCACCAGTATTTCATCTTTTAACACGTAATAAGAGGAAAGAAAAGGACTCAAAAATTATAACTTCAAATGTAAACAAAAAATCCGCTTCATACTTGGCGGAGAACGTTAATGGCAGACTGATCGACGAAAGCGGTGCGGATGAAACTTAAATGCCATGCGCAAGAAGCACATGACATGTGACTTTTACGCCACATGAATTGACCCCCATTGAAGGTACAGCATCAGGTACAAGCCTAGAAAAATAGATATTTTCTTAATACATAAACTAAAAGCTAGCGTATGTTGGACAGTATTAAATAAAATCATATTGAGTATTAAAAAATAAAATTTAAAATCAACAGAAACATTCATTCATCCAAAATAAATACCTAGTTCAATATTATGTTGGAATATCTATAGTAATTATTTATACTACCATTCAAGTAATACAATATTCTACATGAATTAATCAATTGATTTTACACGGTATGAAAAATGGATTTAAAAAATGTAACTTTTCATTATTTTTAAAAAAAGTTTCAGATATTTTGTAAAAATTGCATTCATTTATAATTAAAGATTGTGCATAACTAATGACATTTAAAAAAATAACAAATAATAATTGTTTTATATATAATCTGATGATTTATAGATAAACAAATAAAAATTACATTTTCTAAACCTATATGAGCATGCAATTCCTATTGTTTTTACAACTATATCTAACTTTTTTACATAATATTTTAGGATAAAATATAAGTTTATTCTGCTACAATCTGTAGTCATGATATATATAATTAAAAATTATTATTCATTAGATGATTTTAAACTTATTTTATAAGAGCATAATAACAATAAATCACTTAAGTATTTTGTGAGATTTTGATGATAATCATTAAAAATTTCTAAAAAAATTGTCTTTTACACTCTAGTGGTACTTGAATAAATTCTCCTGTACTGGTATTAAACGCTTCTCTAACTGTTAAAAACTGATTTTCTTGAAAATGTTGAACACAGACCTAAATGTTAGCAACAAATATTAGGCCTAAATCAGCTTTTAAAAACTATGTATGAAGTATTATTAAAAAGATACAGAAACAAAACACTTTAAATATTAGGAACAAATAAACAAAAGACTATGAGAAGTAACAATAAAACAAAGAAGTTTTTTATTTAGCTCAAGCAAACAATACCAAAGTAATTGGAAGCATAAGCAACTAAATGTAGAGCAAACAAAAATGACAGAAGATGAATGGAAGTTATACATAATTTCAAATGTTTCGTATTTCAAAAGAATTAATTAACTAAAAATTGTATAAAAAAATCAAACTTTCCTTACTATACTAAGTTGGTACGAAATCGTCCCGCTTTATTGCAGAGATCCATGCTCTTTTAGTGTTTTCATCGTTTGGAATCGAAAATACAGAAACATTGGAGCTATATTTTATGTAATTACTTTTACACAGCACGCACTAGGCATCTTCATTACGATAAATTGAAATTAATATGCAAAAAGATCAGAAAACTACCAAAAAAGCCAATAACGCATTTCCCATTCTTCACTACGATAACGACTATCGTTTTCTACAGAACTCATCCAATCTCATGACATCACGGGCTGAAAGCATTAGGAGTTGTGAGGCCTTGCATTACGAAGGTCGTGCCCCAGTGGTATTACTCTCGACATGGAGAGCTTGGTGACCACGACAGATTTATACGTGCGCCAGCCACCACACACACACGGATGGCGGCGGGGTTCGAACTCGTAACCCAAGGGACCTGAATCCAACGCCCTACCAACCAGGCTATCCAGGCTCACAAGTTTGGTGTACAGATCGTATACCATGTTTCATCCGTCTGACATAAAGCATTTTTGAGTTATCATGATGACAGACAGAGAGAATTAAAAGGGTTTTCGTATTCGAAGAAGCCCAAAACAAGAAGATGCGTTAAAATCCCAGATTTTTATATCATAAGTAAAACTTTTTTTATACTTTGTGTTACAAATAATTAAAAAAAACTGAAATTCAAGTCAGAAATCGGTATTACAAATCAATAAATCACAGAATTTTTTAAAAAAAATATCCAAATTGTTTATGTATTTTACTAAAAATTAATATTTATACCTAACGACAGAGAATGAAATTCATAAATTAATGACATAGAAAAAAAACTTTTTTTTAAATATCTGATATAAAACTGTACTGCTAGATTCATAAGACACGGCTTTTAAAAATTAACTACAATTTCCGCTCACTTTTACCAGAACTATCAGACTATAATAATCCTACTAAGTGAATGAACAAATAATAACAGAAGTTTAGGGCTCTGTATTTGTAGTAGTAATAAATCTCGAGATTTTTCTTATTTAAAAATAGTTAATGAATGCATGGTTGAAATAACAAGTTATTTGAAGAGATAATATATAGGTGACAATGTCCATGTGATAGATAAGAAAATATTTTGTATTTTTAAGGATTTCAAAGAGGTAGCATTTTTCTTTTTGCTGTAATTAATTTTCAAAATGCTATTTAACAAGTCCAATGTGAAAATCCTTCAAGATCTTGATGACAGAGGACCTATTTCTAACAAAACAACAAAAATGGTGGATAATGTATCACCTAAAATGAACAGTAACATTCCAGACCGGAATAATGAAGATTTATTGAAAATAGCTTCTAAAAAAATTGAAGAAACCGATTTTCTCAAATGGAAGACAAATAAAATTCGGCATGAATTCGAATTCGACAAATTTCGACAGATTCTACATATGAAACTAGCCGAAAAAGATAAAGAACTGCGAAAGATAAAGGAAGAAAACAATTCTCAGTTTCAAGATCTGCTACAAACAAAAAGATCATTGGACAATCTTCAAACAGATCAGACAGAAATGAAAGGGAATGGACTACTGGAAAAATCTTGCGAAAAGTGCAAACGAGCAAGAGAGAGAGTCTGAAAGTGAAATTCAAAAGAAGGGGAACTGCAGAAGGGGAAAGCATCATCTTTGCTTAATTTGTGACACTTAAAAGCAGTAAACAATGTAGCAAATGTTAAACAAGATAGGAAATGGAGAAATTCTATTTTGAGAGAATCGCATTTCAGAGCAATGCGTAAGTATATTACGTCATCCATTCTTAAAAATTTGATTTAAAGACATTTAGATAAAAAAAATTATGTTTTTTCCAAATATTTTTTTAAGAAGACAAAAAGCCTATAAAAAGAATATAAAATTATTTATGCTTAGAATAATCCATTCATCTAATGATTCTTTCTAATTGTATAGAAGAAATGAATGGTTTCTTTTAAAACGATCTATGAAATCACATTTTTAAAAGTATGAGAAATTTTTACACGATAACACTTTTTAACTTATTTTCAAAATATATTTAACCAAAAAGAATATAAGGCCTTTTTGTTTTATAATATGTGGAAAAAATTCAACTTAAAATTTTTTTCACTTTATTAATATAAAATTGATCATTCTCAGGTTAATGTACCATGAAACTCATGATAAACACAAGACAATGCTTCGTTATCAAAAACTGCAGCTACAAATTCAAGTAAAATGAATCTCAAGTTTGCACATTATTGATATTTTTACCTTGAAATACTGAAAAATGTATTAAAAAGTGACAAAAAAATTCATAATACTAACAAATTAATACACAATTGATAATTCTTAAGTGAATGTACCAAAAAGATATCGAAGGAATCAGACGATTTCAATTTTATGTACGATATTATTGTAAAATCTTAAAGTCTGTAATAGGCAAATATGTTGCAAGTGGAAAAAGAATAAAAAGAGTCGTGGATTTTCTTCAACATAAAACCGCAAAGGAACACCTCCCCATATTGACACTTCGCGGCTCGAGGTGACATCTCTGAAAGAAAAGAAGGGATATCGGCTGATCCCCGACACTCCCGGGGGGAGGAAAGAAAATGCCAGAAACACAAAACATTCTTCTGTTGTGTCCTCAGGGAATGCCCCATTCCCTTAACTAAAGTCAGAAAGAGAAAAGCAGCAAACTGTGAATGGGTTGAAAAGTGAAAGGATGGTTATTCTTCGAATTACCGTATCATTGAATCGCATATAAACCGAAATTCACTATTCACAAGAACGTGCCCGTAAGTGTGAAACCATGACAGTGCTTTATCCCATAAAGATTATTTCTGCTTGTCTTGTGACATGACCTAATAGCAGTCATTCTGCAGGCGCCATCTATTAGCAAAATATAGAACTAAAGTGAAAATTTTAAAGAAATGACATTTTTAAAATTCAACTTTTTCAGAAAATACTTTACTCCAATAAATAAATTAAATTAATACATTAAAAAAAATCAAAATTAAAAAGTACGCTGAAATAGATAAATTAAGTCAATCACACGTTACTTAAATTAGCAAATTAAGTATTTATTGCAATTAATAAATTTTATATTTAATACCAATTAATAATTTTTAATTAACAGTATCACTGAAATAACGGATATTTCGAACAAATATTTAAAAATAGCAATAGCAAAATTATTTGTGATTCAAAAAATCGTGGATTATGCATCCCTACCAAAATTAGCAAATTCTGCCAGCCACGCATGATTCATGCATTGTGTGCGTGCATCGGGAAATATGCGGTCAATGAAAGCATTTTGTAAATCAATGATAGTGTAGAAATTAGTGGGCAATTTTATGCATCCAGTATTTTCATAGACAATAATTTTGCCATCACTGATCTAACGATTGGTCCAAAAATGCGACAGCAGATGGATCTTATAGCATTTGGACGCGCATGTTCATTTTTAGGTGGACTTTTTCCAATATTACACTACAGTGGCGATGATTTCAAGCAAGCGTCGATCTCATCAGCGTACTTGAACGTGGAATGACGGGATAGGGACACCCTAATTACCTAGTGTTATGAAATGTACTTTTCAACCTATTCTCATACCTATCAAATACATATAAAAAATTTCATAAAAATCAGTCGAGCCGTTTCGGAGGAATACGAACACAAACACCGTGACACGAGATTTTTATATATTAGATGAAAGATTTATTTGTTTGTATAAGTGTCTTTTATCAGTAAAACTTTACGCTTAAAGAATATATCATTATCATCAAAGTTATGAAGTTTTCTATAGAGGATGAAAAATGAGTGGGCCTTAACCCTAATTCGTCCCGTCGTGCAAATACTTAATGAGCGTCTTTATGTAGTAGGGATAATAGGGTTAAATGATTTGTAATTAACATTTGAAATGATGTTTTATTGAATAAAAATTATACGAAAACTAAACATCTTTTTGATTCAATGCCATCTTGCTCCGAACGACTTTGCATGTATTAACAATGTGGATCTCATTATTAACAAAAAAGTAGCATATGGGGGAGCGCAGCTTTTGTAATTCTGATAAGGGCACAAAATCATCTCGGTATGATCTACACCTCTAAAAAAAAGTTTAAGAGGAAAAAAAAGAAAAAAAAAATCTTAGTCGGAGGAGCCTTCCAACACCTTCGGATGTTTCGGCATAATCCTGATATACAGCTGATCAGAAATGGGGCAGATTTGATTTTGTATGTATGCGGTACTCAATCATGCTGCGTCCCATTTTTACTTGATAAATTGTTCTCACTAACCTATAATCGAAGACATATTGAAAATGAATTAATGAAGCTCAAAACGCATTATATAGATATAAACGAAGTTAAAAAAAAGGAAAGAACACCTCTGTGACCTTTTTATTTTTTATTGCATCTTCATAAAATAGATGTCGAGAAATTCGTAAAATAGAATCGAGGGGGCAGGTTTATTCCAACCAAGTCGAAAATTTGATAACGAACAATCTAGGTGTCATAACTAGTCTAACCATCTTCTAATGGAACTGGAATTTAAAAATCTGAACTCAGATATACAAGTAAGATGATTGAACATGTACATAATTTCATCCATCTAGCTTTTTTATTTTATTCGAATAAATTTATGTGATAAGATAGAAAAATTTCTTTTTATACGGTTTCATTTTAATGATTTCAGTGTCAAAAACATAAATTCCATCCTTCTAATCCATTTTAGTTCGTATATAAATGGATGCGATATCATATTAGCTTTTTTTTTCTACAGGTTTAAAGTGGCCTTAAATGTGAAGATTCGCTAAAATCTGATAGTCAATTTATTTCAAGACTGTAACTCCTTCCATTGTGTAATTTGCATACAGTCAAGTAAATATATATATATATATATATATATTCCACAGATTGTTTCACCATCATAGATATTACCCTCATGCAGTTCTATAACCTGATAAACGGAATTTTATCTCGATAATCGATTTCTATTTCCGTAATATTTTTTAATTCAAAATTTTATTATTATTGTGTTATCAGATTGAATATTTAACAGTTACTTAGAACTCTGAATTAATTAAAATATTATTGAACTCTATGTAAAAACCAAAATGTGCACTATTTTATTATAATGATATAACCTTATAAAACTTAATAAATTTCTTACCTGATTATCAATCGTTTCCGCCTGAAAATAAATATCCTTCTTTTAACAAACACCGATAATGTCTTTACGAAATTCCCATCTCATCACTGAGCGATTTAAAATCAGAGGGCTGAATGATGAAATAATTTTTTAAAGTATTGGAGATTCCTTAATATTTAATAAAAACAAAAACAAAATGTTTTAATTTGAGAAATTATATCCATACTAAGGACAGAATCAGAATAAAATATTCAGTGTAAAATAAATGTAATAATATAAAATGAAGTCGCATAAATCAGAATCCTATTTCTTATTCTTTCCAATATTACTGTAAATAAAAACGAAAAAAAAAAGTATTTTGTTTTTAAAAAGCTAAGATTTACGAAATATATGGTCCCCAGCGGATTGGTCTTTTTTTAGGGGGAGTTTCTAGAAAACAAAATTGAATATATCCCAAGAACTACTACGAATTTTGGAACGAAATTGGATACACATATATAAAGATCGTATGGATCGAAACACCGGAAAATCTCGATTTCGGTAATGGAAAAATTTCGAGATACCAGTTAATTAAATTATATTAATTAATTTGATTTATCAATTTGTTTAATCGAACCTGCCCTTTTAAGCCACTTACATTCGACACTGATTTTGTGAAGCAATAACACGTAATAAAGTTGCATCGATGTTTTTTTTTTCAAAGGCAAAATTCCTTTAATAATTGCTCAAAGTATTGCCAATAGACAGCATGGTATAAGATATAATGGCATTGAAACAACTGGATACACACTCTAAGATTCTGGGAGTTTCTTGAATTTCTTTTGCGGCAAAGCTGATTCTCAATATTAGACTCCCAGTGTCTCATAAACAATACATTTCAAATGATTCCAGAAGACAAAGTCTGATCAATTATGGAGATCAGGCAACGAAGCTGCCGTTATAACAATTTTTGATCGATTAAAATAGTGCTTATATTACGTCATTTTATTCAAGACGCATTGCTTCAAAATCACCAAAAAATAAAATTTCTTATTCTCCTATTTTTTTTAAACTAAGTGTTTTTTCTTTGGTCAATTATTTCCCACATTAAATTTAAATGAGGATATATTTTATCACACATTTTATCATGTGTTATTAAATCTCAAAATTCAAAGAAAAGAATATATCGTTGGAAAATTTAAATTCTTTTAGTTATTCATAAAAAAAAGTTTTGCTTTTTATCACTGTAGCAGGTGTTAGGTTGTTTTCTGCTCGTAGAGAGATATTTTCTTCTGTTGAATCTAAATTTTCAAGGAATCCTTTGTAGAAGACAGGATTTCGAACCCCTTCTTCGGTTTTGATCTTTTGACTCCTAACCTCATCTGTGGTGCAAGTGTATTTCTGAATTATGAATTTTTTCTCCTGCTATTGGTTTTAAAAATTCTATTTTTGGTATGCAACAAAATAAACTTTTTCAAATTTTGCTTAATTTTGTTTTTTGGCCTATTAACTTTGTCAATTTAGATTTGGGTTGAGAAATTATTGGCTTTTCAAAGCGATTCGTTTCACTTTTTGAGCATTTTTTAAAGTGAGATTCAGACAAATTAATTTAGACTTTCTTTTCTAGTAGGACCGCTTCACTTCTTCCGTCGATCAAACTGATGTTTCAGAGCCACATTGTTTATTTTAATAAACAACTTTTAACTTATTGTTTTAAATGCTGATTATGTTAATGGCTCGAGTTGTTTAGAAATGAAAGACTAAAGTTTTCTTCTACTTATTTGTAAACTTTTCGCCTGACTGCCTCACTGCTGATTATCTATGATATCTCACTACTACAGGAACCTGAATCAATCAGTGATGCACCCGCAATTACTGAGTATATATATTAATATATTGATTAATTTTTGATTAAAAATCTCGTTAAAATTCTAAAATATTCTTTTTTGTTCAGCATTAGCGACGAAGAAAGTAACATGTCATATTTGAAAGCTCCAAGTCCAATGATCTGCCCTTTGGAGAGTTTTGAACGATTTATTCACCATGTATATCGCAAAATCCGCAGATTTGAAACTTTTGCTCTCGGACGCGTCCTTTCATGCATTATTCAAGTCGATAAATCCTGTTGAAATTATATTCATTAATTTTTTTAAATTTTTATTGTTAAAAGTATCTACAGAGTGGTAAGAAGATGTAGATGAATTATTTCTGTAATGATAAATTAATTTGTGAAGATGCGATAACAATGAACAAAGTTACAACTAAAAGCAACTATATATATATATTCGGATCATAGGGGAATAATTATGCATCGAATTACGTGATAATGTTTATACTAGCCTATAAACAGTATCAGCCATCAAGTTTACAAGGATCATGATGAAAGGAGATAAAGAAAGAAAATTTTATATTATGACCGTAGTAATTATTTCATGTATACGTCCATTTTCAAAAGAAGAGAATAGCAACCTAATCAATTTGATTAAAGTTTATGCTCGTTACAGAACGCCTGATTAAATGTTATTAATTTATGATTTTGATTTTATCGACTTGTATACGTGACAATTGAATAGTAACATTTCTTTTTTGCAAATATGACTTTTCTGTAGGTTTTATGGAAAGATTTTTCCCCCTCAATACCTCTGAGCTATTCCAAAAGTTCTTTTAAAAAAGAAAAGAATAATAATAATAATAAATCTAAAGAAATATATAAAAAAATTAAAATTTTTTTACACACATGATTTTTAATAGGCTAGAATAAAATTCAGCTTAACGAAATCAAACATCTTTGGGAGGAAAATACACTTTCCAATCATCTAAAATTATATATTAAGACATCGAGTAAGACTGTATTAACCTTAAAAAAATTTCGATTGAATCTTTGAATAAAATTCAACTTTCTTATATCATTCGGTCCAATTTTCTATTACAGTTTTTCCTGTTCTATATTTCGAATTCCTGTTCCATATTTTTTTTATTTGAAATTTCTTTTTATTTAAAATTTTTTTTTTAATTTTCCTGAGAATGCATCTGAAAATTTAGATGATATTATTTTATGAAACTATTCAGCCACTTTTCGAGATAATTAAATGAAATTTTTTTCTTAAAATTATTACATTTAAAGAATCCGTTAAATATTCGAGCCCGCACATTTAGATTGTCTATATTTTGAATACAGTTATGATTTATGCAAAAAGAAGTGACTATAACTTTCGATTCTGTTTCCAAATCTAATTAATTTTTTAAATCTTTATAGGTTTTGATTTTATCTCTTAATAAATATGATAAAATTTGAATGCGAAATCTTTGGTATCTATAGTGCTCTATTTTTCAAAATATTAAAAATTTAATAAGGGTTTTGGAGATAATTAAGTAATTGATGTAATTGATTAATGCAGAAGTGTTTTGACTTTCTATATATTTAACATGCGTCAGTTCCATGAAGACTAGAATCTATTATTATCAACCACCTCATAGCATAATATGACACTCAAATTTCAAATATCAGTAATTAATTAATAGTGGTACTTTAAATTTGCGCCCGGAACTTTGCATCGTTTTTATTACACAATTTATAAATTTCCATTTGAGACAGAGGATTTGTTGAAATTTTACTTATTTAGTTGAAAAAACTTCATTGTAAGAAAAAAAAACTGGTTATCAATTAGTAACAAAATTTATGGGAAATAAGCAAAAAATACACTGTTCAAATCTTTAAGGAGAAAAATTACAAACAGGAACATAGCTCATTGGTTGTGAATCATTTTGTTATGGAAAACGTTTTGTGTATAAGGAAAATGATTGGAATATCCCAAATTCATGAAGTTCTTTGACTATTCAGCTTCCTAATTAGATGAAGAACCTTTGGAGTAATAAAAGAACCTTTTGGTGAGTAGATATTAAATATTATTAATGAGAATTTTTGAAGAAAAACCTTAACGGCCATCGCTTCTATATCTGTTGCCGGTAAATAGCTGACGTCAATAAGTCAATCTGACATGGGACTTTAGAGTTAATTGTAATGAGGTGTCCACCACTTTTACCAAGGTTAATAGCCCCCCCCCTTTTTTTTTTGAAAATGTAATGAATCGCATTGTTTTAAGAAAGTTTCTTGAAACGGAAGAATGTCTTTATGGAAGAAGATTTTTTTCCTAACCAGTTCGTTTTAGATTTAATGCCAAGTGCATTCCTTTGACTGATGGAGACACAAAAAACCATAAATGGAAGAAAAGGGAAAAATAAACCAAATGATGAGCAGAAACAAAATGGAAACGCCTCAAACAAAAAAGAGGAGGGACTAATTTCCACTTGATACATCCATTTCGTCAGGTTTATCCAAGACATTAGAAATTGAACGAAACTTTTCTTTAAAAGGAAAGGCTTCATTAAATTTTTTTATATCAAATTCTTGAGGAGTAGTCGAAATTTAGACTTTAAGTTTTTTTTTTCTCTCTTTCTTGCTGATTAAAGATCCTACGCTATTGAGTAAGGATCCGAATTATTTTGAAACATCATCGAAAGCACCGGAAAGATACTTTTAGTAAAGTTCTCGAACTTAGAGTTGAAAAACTTGGTTTGATCTAAAATCGCGGTTTGAATCAACTTATGCGTTTCGTTGATATGGTTCATTAAAACGTCGGATAGTTCTTCTTTCGATGTGAGCTTTTCCTCTGGGCTTTCAATTTGTACCTTACAAACTTCTGCCAAGCTAGGCTCCGAATTAGGAGGTCGAAAAAGACGCCGTGCTTCAATAAATGTCAGATGGTTTAAACAACTGAACCTTAAAAATTTCTTTTCATTCGATCTCCTCGGACAGTTAGTAACTGCCACTTAATGCTCGCCTGAGCAATTCATGCATTTAAAAATCGGCTTCTTACAAAGTTGATCATTCCCTGACATTCTTTCACCGAACTTCTCACATGTTGCATCGTTCCCACATCGTGTTAGATGCTAAAAAGAAAAACGCCTTAAGCATTGCCTCGGAATATCAATAAACAAATTTACTCTTTGTCTTGTTAGCCATACCAATTATGTCATCTGGAATGATGACACCAAAAATTGTGACTAAGACAGATTCTGAAGATCCAAGACGTCTTCATAGATTTTAATATCATTTTCTGCTTCTAATTCTTCCCTCAAATCGAAGAGGTCAATAGTCTCTTCAATGCTATGCATCAAAAACCTTGAGGTAATGTGCTTTATTCGTATTTTAGATCTAATTGGAATACCCATAATAGCTTGAATATAGCATAATTATTTAGTCATATGTCGATTTTGAATTATCGGCAGGAAGTAACCTTTTGACAAATATTTTCTTTCCAGGATTTAGGGTAAAGTTTGGGAAGACTACCGTTTTGAGTTTCCAAAATGAAGGAGAACTTATTTGCGCCAGCTTCTGACGCTTTTGCAATTATAGATAAATTATCAATGTTGCTAAGTAGCATCATCTGAGGGACATCTATTCTTCGTTCGATGAATGAAGATTCTTCTACTTCAGGGTTATTAAAAGACATTTTGATGAAAAACAAAAACCACAACAGTCGTTCAAAAATTCCCGACTTGGGATTAAGGAAAGAAAAAACAAACACAATTTATCGAGCAAAGCTGTCCTAAAGATTAATCATCCTGGAAACAGTTAATACTCAGTTGCTACTTTTTTCACACAATAACTAAATTAGTCATTCCTTTGCTTTTGTTTTAACACTCGTAAGGAACGACAAATCAACATTTTCTTCCCTTATCCACTAGTACATGACATCCGACTGACGTATTGCTTTTAGCTTATCCCTGCCCCATAGTTTATCTTAAAAACGAATCTGATTACCTTCCTATATTTTTACTTTCTCGTATACGAAGTATAAGCAAAGTGTTGCTATCGACAAAAAAGGCGAGACTTAGAAGATATTTACATCTTAGACCTTTCTGAACTCAAAAAATACATTTTTGAAAAATGTCTGTCTGCGACGAAGATAACTCAAAAACTTTTTGAACAAGACGGATGAAATTTGGTATATGGTCTTTACACGAAATTTGTAGATTTCTATCAAATTTTGATAAAAATATTGATACCAAATTTTGATAGTCTATCTCGGAAGTCGGACAGGAATGAATGAAGAGAATAAGCATCACAATAGCGCAATCGAAGCCGTGGTGTAGAGGGTAAGATAAGGGGGCGTCAGTTTTAGTTTTAGTATCCAAGGCTCGAATCTCACACTGGATGAGAATATATTTTTGTCATTCTCCTCTTAACATTCTAAGAAATTTCTAAAACCTTTTCAGAATCTTTTTTTAATATTTATTGGGAAGAAAAACTTCTGCTAAAAAATGGAATGATTTTCGATATATAACGGGAATTGCAACTTCGGATAAACTCTGAAATTCTTCCATATGCATATTTCCATTGTGCATATTTCGAGACTTCTGTCTCGGATATGAGATAGGAATGAACGAATTGCGAGAATAAGCATCACATAAGCACAGACGTGTTCGTGGTCTTGAGGGTAAAATCACAGCGCGTCAGTTTTAGTTTTGGTATCCCAGGTTCGAATCTCACACTGGATGAGAATATATTTTTGTCATTCTCCTCTTAACATTCTAAGAAATTTCTAAAACCTTTTCAGAATATTTTTTTAAATATTTAATGGGAAGAAAAGCTTCTGCAAAAAAATGGAATGATTTTCGATATATAACTAGAATTGTAACTTCGGGTAAACTCTGAAAATAAGTTCAGATAAGTTTTATTACCCATGATTAGTGTTTTTAATCGCATGATTTAATTTCTATTATATGCAATTTTCGCTCAATTTTTTAAACTAACAATAATTATCAAACTACATTCCCATTAAAAGGATGCATGTAGGGATAAAAGTTAATCCGACCACTCCTTTCCAACTGTAAGCTAATAAAGACGCAAATAAAATGAGGTCAGATTATCCAATACTCCCAGGGATCTCTCAGGTCTTGATATTTTTTTTGTAATATTTTCTAATCCTTTGCTATCATTTTGTTTACAATTATATGTAATCTTAGGTATTATAATTTAAAATCGAACATCATTTAAATTTCAAAGCATTATTCTTAAAATTTTTGACAAATTGAATTTTTTTTTATTAGCTGAGTGGCTCACGTCGATACCCTTGGAAATCTGTATTTGTATTTGAATATCTTGAATGCCCAAAAAAATGTATTGTATTTTTTCTATCATTTATTCAAAATTGCTTTTAATTCTTCTGTCAGTAAAAATTGAACCAAATTGTTTTGAAAACAACTTGAAATTAAATGTTTTGTTATTGATGTGTGTCGTACTATTTGTAACTTAAAGCTGCTTATATAGGAATTCCACTAAAATAAATAGATATCATCTAGTTTCAAGGGAGAAGAATCGGGGCTTTAGAATTTGGTGTGCCTGATAGCCTCTACAAGCTTCATTCTGTCCTGGTAAACGCAGAAGTACTTCGTAGTCTTTTGTGTGGAATATAAAGGGCATCAAAATAAAATATTTTTTAATCGTTAAATACAATGTGATACTAAACTATCTGATAAAAATTTAATCTCTTAAGTCTTTAGGTTTTGCTATCTAATGAAGTGACATCTTTTGTTCAAGAAATGTATTCGTAGGACATTTGGAATGTTTACAGATACAATTATGTTCCCAAAAATAAAGCTTATAAATGTCATTTTTTTGTCTTCTAAGTTATTTGATTCTAAGCACGCACCAGTTACATTATTAGTGGGTGAAAGGTGGAGAGAAAAGGCAGAAATGAGCAGATTCTGCAATGGAAGCAGAGACGGAATTAGTATGATATGTTGGGGTGAAAAAAATTTGATTCAACTCTTCACTTCCTCGAAAGTATTGTAACCATCAAAACACTCTACCTCGAGGTTTGAATGAAGCGTCACATCTCAGATCTCCTTAAATAAAAATAAACTTTTTTTTTTAGAATCATGCCAGTTTCCGAACAGATATTTTCCAAAAAGAGCAATCTACGGGCATGAACATAATATCTCACTCTTTCATTAGTTAGGAGCTGTCCATAATATTTTAGATTAAATTCTCTTAGAAGTCTACCTGTATGTCTGTTCAGGGCACATGACCATAGAAGACACATGGCTACATGGTGAAATGGACTAATAGTATATAAATATAAAATATAGATCTATCAGTAGAATTAAAGATCTGCAAATAAGTTTCGGACTTGTTTTGGTAATGGTGTAAAAATGTTTATTTTGCGATAATATTTTCTGATGTTTTTGAGAAAAAATAACACTACGATTAATTTTTAATCAAAAATGCAATTAAAATTTAAAAAATTTCGCTCATAGTGAACACTTGCTATCCAAGAAGTAACTACATAACCAAATTTCATAATTCTAGACGGATCAGTCCACCGAATAAAGCGTTTTGTACAATTATTCCATCATGCAAACATTATCGTATTAAAAAACAGATAACGCGTTTAAATTATACCTATTTTCTTTTAACCAATTTCAACCGATAAAGTTTTTTTGGTATATTTTATAAATCAAATGAAAGAATTTCTTTAACGAATAAATTCTAAATCACAAATCTTTTTAATTAAAATGATTTAAACTGATGCCATTTCTTTGGTGTATTCTTCAAAACAAATAAAAGAATTTTTTTTAATGTATATAGCATTTAAATGATAAAAAAAGTCACAAAGGAAGAATTTCAATTTTTTTTTATCAAGCTTTATGTGGTACAACAGGTAATAACTATTTTTAAATCAAACCATAATCATGTTGAATGAGTTGAATCAATGTTATAATAAATAATAAGTATTTTGCTTCAAAGCTCAATCAAAACTGTTAAAAAGTTTGAAAAAGGGAAATTACGCAAAGTAACTTTAAAAAATTTACACTAAAGTTAATAAGATTTTAGATTCTTTGGATGATTGTAATAAGTTATTTTAGTGGTAGAAATTATTCTGTGCACAAACGGACGGCCATTAGAACCCGTGTATAGAGCATCACCAAACTTCTTCCTCTGAGCCGTCCTTTTTGTTCAACGCATGCATCTCCAAAAGAGTTCATGAATTATCACGTAAAATCCATCTTTACAGCATTTCTGATATGAAAAGTAGACGAGCAACACACTTCTTGTGAAATAGGAGTACTTGTTTGTACGACCTTCAGGTCAAGACCAATCACCACCTTCATTAACTGCCTGATTCATGGTTAAAGAAATTCAGATCGATATCAACATCCATCTATCTTTGCATTTCGGCACACTATCACTTGCTGAGTACTTTCGTACAGAGTCCTGCACAGCTTCTCTTTTTGGCAACGATCTTCCACTATTTTGCGCACCTGCTGAGGTGCAGGTGTGTTAGTTATCAGCAGTTGTTTTTGCCTCTGTTGATTCTTGCTAGATTTTAAGGATGAGCAGCAAGGTGGTTTTGTGTGCATTGCTTTGCCTCTGCAGCAAGATGCACAGCAGCCTTTTGTCTTTTCCCTGGTCCTGCAACACGAGTTCATGAAGCGATCTTTCTTTTTATTGTGCCTGTGACGATGGAGTTTCGGTGTCCTTACTTGGGGAACAGGGGAAAGAGTTTTTGAATGAACTGCATCAGCGTAAGGGGCTTTGGGATGACGAGGATGAACGGAAACGCCAGGAGGCAAACTGTCCAATCTATAAGATCGATGAACATTATAGACTGGATGGGATAGCGTTTGTGAATTCGGATAAATAAGTTGTCGAACATTTTTACCATATACACGATGCTGGAAACGATTAGATTCATTACGTTTGTCTTGCTGAGGTATTCTTGAGCCAAAATTTATGACATCAGGCAGTAAATTGTGCGTTTTCCTGCTCGGAAGGGATGTTTTGAGAATTGGCTTTCCTCGCCAAGTATCTCCGGAAGTTTTTTCCCTTTTGGAACCATTAATATTATTGGATGCATTTGGAGAAATATTGCTATTAGGAGAATAAACTCGATCCTGAAAGCCTAAGGTGCCTTCTGGTGGACGCTGCGTAGGTATTTTTTCGACGTCTATGATTATTTGATCCGGCGTATAACTGCGCAAAACATTTTGAAAGCGAATTTTTTGCAAAGCCCCTTCCTGAATCTCGGAAGGAAACGAATTCTGCAGTTCTTCAAGATTTCCGTTCAAATTAGTGGATGTAACGTTGATAACAGTTTCGTTGGGTTTACTATCAATAGGTCGGATATCAGAATGTTCCTTAACTGTAGAGGCATATAAAGGATTTTCAGAGGTAAAATATTCATCTACCACTTCATTAAAAATGTTTTTGGATTTGGAAGTCACTGGTTGCAATAATTCTGCAGTCCAGGATTTGGAAATTTGGTCAACTTTCTGCGGAATAGAAATAAGATCATCCGAATTCTCTGGTTTATGTCTTAAAATTCTAGAATCTGGAAAGCTATTAAAATAAGTGGGAGATATTGCTGTTTCACTGAAGCTAGAATTATAATTTGTTTTTAAGCTGGGATTATCAGTGGATGTAATTATTTCATTTTCTCCCCACTGTTGCTTCCTATCAATGTTACCGCTCTGTTTTGTCTGGGGTAAGGAAGGGTAACTGTTTATTAAGGATTCGTCAGGGCGATGGTGTTCTCTTCTTTCATTTGGTTCTGAAGGGATAAAATATGAATTATATGTCAGTTGTTCAGAAGGTGGATTGTTTTTTCTTAAATTGAAAAATCCCTCGAATACGTCATGAACATCTTCTTTCGTTTGTAGAATCGTAGGCTGATGCAAGGACTTTCCTATACTGTCGGGCTTTTTTGTTGCTTTAAGTGTTTCTAAAACATTAGAAGAGACATCTGTATAATCGGGAATGCCATGTATGTCAGATGACTTAGAATAAACATTTTTTCGACTGCCATTCAAATTGGTACCAAAAGAAATCGATTCGCCTTCAGGTTCAATCTGCCTGTGATCCCTGCTGAAATCAAAAGCGTGATTTCCTTCATTTTGTTGGTTAACACTAGGCTTTGCTGCTATCATTTCTGGATTAAATAAATTCGACTGAATGATAGGATAGAATGGTTTGTTTTTTGAAACAGTTGATGTATTTTCGTTTGCAGATGCACCATTTACTATGTTTATGTTTTTGAAGTTTGAGAAATTTCTTCGTCTAGAATCTTTACTACCTTCACTATCTTCTGAGTGATTTGGAGTCTCAGTGATGGCAGCATTATATGGGAACTGCTGTTCATATTCATTTTGTCCGTTCAGACCACCTGGTGGGGAAGGAAAAGAAACAGCTTTTCCAGAATTATAATCCTCTGCGATTGAAGCAGGATGAAATGTTGGTTCAAAATGTTGTGCTCCTTTTCCATTTATTAGTGGAACCTCAGGATGATGAATGCCCTGGTTATTTTCATTAAAGGCTCTTTCCGAAAGTGAGGGATTCAAAAATTGTTGCTGAAAAGATGGAGGTTCCAGTGACTTGCCACCGTTTCCAAATGCAGTTTCCGAATTTCCAGCTTTCCAGCCAGGAATTTCCGAAGTATCCTAGGTAATACAAGAAAAGAAAAGGTGAAAATATTATTAAACATTTTGCTAATGTATAGATTAACTTTTGAAAATAGCAGATCAATAAAGTAATAATCGAATTAGCATTTTTCTAAAAATATAGATTTTATTACCTTTTCATTAGTCATAGTACCTTAAATACGTATGCCTTTTTCATTTATTAGCCATTTTTAACATATTATAATTTGAATTCTTCTTACAGAGTAACTATTTACACAGCTATTAGGACAAAATAATAAAATTACAAAAGACACTTTATCAGAAACGAATATCATAGAAAGGATTTCATATTCACCCGATACCTTGTAACCACTTACGAATGAAGATAATTGTGGCAAACAAAAGGTTAATACTGAAGGTGACTTTTCATTACTAGATGTTCGAAGGACATTTTGAAAATGCCATGAATACAATTTAGGATTCGGGCACTGTGATAAACAATATGCAAAAATCTATTCTTAATTAAATGTTATAAGCCTTTTTAGCAATCTACGTATAACAAGTATAAAGCAGCGAAACTTTAAAAGAATAACAGAGGCGAATCACATAAAGGAAGAATTTATTTGTCAGTTATTCATCCAATTATAGTCTAGATGAATTTGTCATGACATGAAAAAAAAATTATAAGTTACAGAATGTTGTAAGTCGTTCAGTTGGCTATCCCAAACAGGCTGCTGTATTCACTCCCAAATAAGAAGGAAGGAAGCGGAAAAATTGCGATTTATGTTTTTCTTTTCAATTAAAGTCTTTTCGCGTTTAAATAAAAAGAATATAATCTAAAAGAAGAACTTAAGTGGAAGTAAATATTAAAAAAGCAGAGAACTGTCGATCGCTAACAAAATTTACAAGAGGTGCACAAGAACAGGAGTCGCCGAATTTTTTCAAATTCAGTACATTTTTATTATTGTCTGAGAAATATACAGCATGCAAGCCACAAGTTCTTCAATTCAATAATTTTTAGAAAATCGATCGAGAGTTTAGTGAACATAATATTAACGAGTTCGTGGAAATATAATTCGAGATTGCAATGATCGAAGCTTTATAATTACGGAATCGTGCAATGAATTTTTTTAAATATATTTAAATACTTTATAACGAACAATGACATTTATAAGCATGAATATTCATTGAAACTTTCAAAAGCTTTTAGTAATTTTGCTATTTTCTGTCAGGTAAAAATTCATTTATTTTATTATAATTTTATTCATACTATTACATGAATCGTAATTAATATCAACCGATTCATTTCAGCTGTGATTACAAGATAGCAGTCGCTAAGAGGTTAGTGTCAAAACTTCTTAATCGATGTAGCCCTCGTAGCACGAGATTTTTGAAATCACAGTTGAATGAAAATGGCCGTTTTCTAATTTTTACAGTTATAAATAACGAACAATTATTATGTTTCCTCCTCGATTTTCGAGGCAAATTCCGATTCTTCCGAAAAATAAATCGGATACATAAGGAAATGATAACAATGAATCACAATATTCAGTTCTCAGTAAAGTGGTAAAACATGAAAGTACATTCATGCATTGTACCAATACTCTTCAGAAAGATGATGAAGAACCATCATCAATGAACTCTATGGAAACAATGGCAAGAAATATATGAGAACACCGTGCAAATGTTAGCGTGAAAGAAGATAACCATTTATGAAGACCTCATTCAATTTAAGGTAAATATGAATGGTCTTTATCATGAAATTGGAGCTTTTATGGGCGTTCATGATTAAGAGACGGGAGAGAAAAAGAGCAAGGAGACCGGATCCGTTCTTTTAGAACCAAAATTCATACAAGAACATCTTATTTGTAATATTAGAACTCTACACTTAAAAAGGTTAAGCGCCAAAAGATTGTGGAATTCATGAGCAACACGAAGTTCATGAGACACTGGAAGAAAAACTAGCTGCTGCAGCGCAGTTTCTAGTGCAGACGAAGGCAATATTAAATCCTCTGACAAGTAATTTGTGACCATTGTAGACTAAACATGCTGTTAGCATTATGCAATATACAATAGGCCATTTGCATACAAAAATTCAAAGGCTTTTATTCTTCAAAAAGAAGAATATGAACATAATAACACATTCGTACATGGCCCTATCTACGGTATTCTTCTCTGGCGAATTATTACCACAAGTTTATTTATGTTAGCTTTTATAAATTTATTATATTTTTATTAAAACGCAAGGCTAAAATATTTGATAAATCACCGAAAGACTTTCAAATATTATTGTTATGAGTTCAAAATCTGAGAAACTGATCATACAGCAGGGCTCCAATATTTTTCAGTGAGCGTTGTTCGACTTATGTGGACAAGGGAAAACTTTTGCTCTTAGTAGTTTCTTCAGGGCAATAAATACCCCTCAGGGGCTCACCTACTATAGGTGAGTACAGGTGTCCCAATCCCGAGGTTCCCAGGGATCTTTACTCCCTTTATGTTTTACTCTCCCCTCCGTCTTCTGCTTTTGACCGTCATTCTTCTTTCCCTCGAGGGTAGGCTAGGGAGCTCTCCATGAGAAGCTGTCTCCGCTCTGTTTGCTTCCTGCTTCTCATGGACAGCAAATACCTCCACGTGTTTGCCGTGCGTGGCGACGCATTAGACGGGTGGTGCACTGTGGTCCCCGGTGTATCAATCGGCTGGTACATAGTCACTGGAGTGGCTAGTCTGCTAGGGATCAAGCGAAGGGGTTACTCCTTGGGCTGGGCGTTAAAGGTGGTCACTGTCCCCGGGGGTAACTCCGAGCGTATAGGTTCCGGCTAGCGCTAGGATAAGTGCCGAGGCTGGAAATGACTAGAGCCGGTGGCTGCCTTCCCTTGTTGGGCTCCGTGGTGGGCGGTGCCATTGGACCTGAATTTTTATCAATATCGCATGGGCTCCTCCCGAAAATCTCCCTTCAGTGGTCAGTGGGCATCACAAAGAACTCAATCTCAAAAGTAATCTTCCACATTTTGACCGTTACTTTGTTATTAAACGTGTTTCTGAAAGGAATGATTCCTTTAATTCTATTTCACCATTCCTCGTACAGAAAGCCATTACAGCAACCATTGGTGAGGTATCTTCTATCCGGAAGATGCGTTCTGGTGACTTGCTGGTAGAAGTAACTTCCAAAAAGCAAGAGCAGCAAGTTATGAAACTTAAAGCCATAGCCAACTTTCCCGTTACTGTCAGCTCTCACGCATACCTAAATTTCTCCAAAGGAGTAATAACGTGTGGGGAATTATTTAACGTTCCTCTAGAAGAGATCTCCGAGGAACTGAAACCCCAAGGAGTAACTCATGTACGCCAGATCACCATTCGGCGGGATGGACAACTCCTACCCACCAAACATTACGTAATTACCTTCCATAGACCAAAAATAACTGAATTCCTTTATGCAGGATATATAAAATTGCCTGTACGCCAGTACATCTCCAATCCTTTAAGATGTTTTCAATGCCAGCGTTTTGGCCACTCCAGGGCTAACTGCCGCAGGACATTAACATGCACCTGTTGTACTGAAAAAGGCCACGACAGCCAGCAATGTAACGCTGAAGAAAAATGTGTGAACTGCGGTGAGAATCATGCATCTTTCTCTCGGTCCTGTGAACGATGGAAAGTTGAAAAACAAATTACCTCTATTAAATTTAAAGAAGACATTAGCTATCTTGAGGCTTGAAAGATATTAGATTAAAGTTGAAAAAATCGAATACACACAATTCTGTCGCTTTGGGATTTGCGACACAAGGTAATGTTCATAAGGACATTTTTGGCAAACCTAAAAGTCCCGATTACGTTTCCCTCCATCCGTCTGACGAGGAGCATAAATTACAAATGAGTTGCGATGTTTCGCCAACTCTTCATAACAATAGTTTCAATAAACTAAATTCTTCCGTTACTTAATGGGCACTTTCATTTCTTGGAACTGTCGTGATCTTCGGTCCAAAGTTGTTGGCATAAAGCATATAATTAATCAGCTCCATCCTGCTTGTTTTGCTTTTCAGGAAACATTCCTGAAACATGACATCGCTGTGAAAATCCGTGGCTATAACTGTGCTCGGAAAGATGCTAACACTAGAAATAATCCTTCTGGTGGGGTTTGCATCTTAACTTCCAATCTTTACCCGAGTTCTCATTTAAATTTACAAACTCCCTAACAAGCTGTGGCTGTTCAAGTCCATATACGGACCCTTGTCACAGTTTGTAGTATATATTTGCCACCACATGCTGTCATAAACCAACAGGAACTTAATAGTTTAGTGGACCAATTACCCAAACCTTTCTTGCTTCTTGGCGATTTTAATGCTCGTAGTACTTTGTGGGATTCGGGAAGTACAAATTCTCGTGGGTGACAGATTGAACAGTTTATCTCTGATAATTCTCTCTGTCTGCTCAATAATGACGAGAAAACCTATTTCCATGAATCCATACGTACATTTCACAGTCTGGATCTGGCCATTTGCTCTCCCGATCTCTTTCCGTTGCTCAGTTTTGCAGTTGGGACTGATCTCTATGATGGTGATCACTTTCCCTTAATGGTTTCCTATGCTGATAGAGGCGGCGCGACTTCTTGCCCCCCGCGTTTCCTATTTCAGCGGGCTGATTGGAATGCTTTCATGCAACAGGCAGTGAGTTCAGAAAATATGGTCCGAACAATTGATATTACAGAGACAGTACAAAATGTAGTTGATTGTTTAATTGACGCTGCGAACAATACCATCCCCAAAAGCTCCCCACGTTTGAGGAAATTCCCGAGACCGTGGTGGAATGAGGCTTGCCGCGACAGTCACCGAGAGCAAAAAAAGCGGTGGAATATTTTCCGCAGATACCCCACAACAGAGAATTTACTTGCTTTCAAACGTGCCAGAGCCAATGCTCCTCGTGTCCGTAGGCAAAGTCAGAAAGAGTCCTGGATTAGGTTCATCTCTTCTATCACAGCCTTTACACCTCCGAAACTACTCTGGAGGAAAGTCAAGGCAGCGAATGGAATTTACCAAGAATTTTCCATTCCTGTTCTGAAGACTGAAAACGGATTGGTGTCTTCTCCTTTAGATATCGCGAATACTCTTGGACATTCATTTGCACAAGTTTCAGGGACTAATTCGTATAAGCCTTCATTTATAGCGATTAAGAAACGTACAGAACACAAGTCTTTGTGTTTCTTCACTCGAAAATCGCTTCCTTACAATACAGAATTTAGGTTACACGAACTACTGACAGCTTTAACGAAGGCTCATGATACCAGCCCTGGTCCTGATGGAATCACTTATAGCATGCTTCGCCATTTGTGTACCACTTCTCTTTCCAATCAGTTGTTTCTATTTAATCGTATTTGGATTGAACAGAAGTTCCCATCACAATGGCATGAAGCTGTTGTGATTCCAATCCTGAAACCCGGCAAGGACTCCTCTAACCCTCTGCACTATAGGCCTATTGCGCTCACAAGTTGTCTATGTAAGACGCTTGAACGCATGATTAATGCCCGTCTGATATACGAATTAGAGAAAAAAGCATCTATACCACTGCTGCAGAGTGGTTTTCGCAGAGGACGAGCGACTTTTGATAATATTGTCCTACTCGAAACTGAAATTCGCAATGCATTTGTTTGCCGAAATCATCTGGTCTCTGTCTTCTTCGATTTAGAAAAGGCGTATGATCGTGCCTGGAGGTTTGGTATTCTCTCTACACTTGCCAATTTTGTCTTTAAAGGAAACCTGCCCATGTTTTTAAAACACTTTTTATCATTGCGCACATTTCGTGTCCGGGTTGGTAATTTATATTCTAATCCTTTTATTCAAGCTGAGGATGTTCCACAGGGAAGCATCCTCAGTGTTACACTTTTTATTGTCCATTTTAGTCAGATTCTTAACGTTTTACCACCATCTATCCAAGATACATTATATGTGAAAGACCTTCAGATATCCTGCCAGGGGAGCAATATGAGCTTAATAGAGTGCCAAGTGCAAGTTGCAGTTAACAAATTGGTAGATTGGTGCGATGAAAACGGGCATGTGATTTCACCTGAGAAAAGTCGATGTGTGCATTTTTGCAGGAAGCGTGGAATCCATTTGGATCCTATAATCCATATCCAAAATACTGGAATACCTGTGGTTAATGAAATAAAATATTTGGGAGTAATATTTGATCGCAAGCTCACTTTCCTTCCGCATGTCTTACATCTGCGGAAGAAGTGTGACAGATCATTGAACATTCTCAAAGTACTTTCAAGAACCTCTTGGGGAGCAGACAGAACATCTTTGCTTCGAATCTATGAATCGGTTATTCTTTCACGCATGGATTATGGTTGTATGGTATATGGTTCTGCAAGGTCTTCTGTTTTACGTAGACTAGATACCATACACCATTCTGCTTTAAGAATTTGTTCAGGTGCATTTCGGACCTCACCAGTGGAAAGTCTTTACGTTGTCTCTCACCAAATACCATTAAATTTACGGCGCCAAAAAATATCTGTACACTATTACCTCCGAGCGATTTCTGTCCCGAAACACCCTATGCACTCCTTGATACTTCCTAGTTGCCTTTGCAGATTATACACGGCTCGACCTTCTAACATTCTTCCATTTTGTGAGAGAGTTAAATTAATCTTGAATGATTCGGAACTCCGTGATATGAATATTCAGACACTTGATTTATTTGCATTTACTCCTTGGGATATCCCTCAGTTTTCCTTTATAAACCCTTTTCATGGTTTTGAAAAGTCGACAAAGGCCCCTGTTATTTTCCAAAAACTTTTTAGTTCTCATCGCTGTCAGTATTCAACGTATTTGCCAATTTTCACGGATGGTTCCAAGACGGACGACCATGTTGGTTGTGGTATTGTTTTCCACACGGAAACACTCGATAACACTCTGTATGCATCCTCTTCTGTTTTATCTACTGAGTTGATGGCAATCTTTTATGCTTTACAGAAAGTTTCTTTCTTATCCGAACGTAATTTTTGTATTTATACCGACAGCATGAGTTCCTTAGAAACACTTTCTCATTTTCGCATTCGAATTCATCCCATTGCCTTGGAAATCTTATGTCTTTTAAAAACACTTCAAAATAGAGGTTATGAAATTTTATTCTGCTGAATTCCAGGCCATGTTGGTATAACGGGAAATGAGCTGGCGGACAATGCTGCAAAAACAGCCACCTTGTTCATGCAACGTGAAATACCATTCTCCGATGCGAAGAATGTTTTCACAAAACATATTTATTCACTATGGGAAAAATCATTTAGCCAACAGACAAATAATAAATTGTACTGTATAAAAGCCTCTCTTAAATCATGGCCTTGTCTCCCAATGCGTGAGCTCGATGTCAAACTGACTAGACTCCGCATTGGTCACACTCGCTTAACGCATAAATATCTTTTTTTAGGCGATCGAGCTCCTTTTTGCTCCAAATGTCAAGTGGTTTTAACAGTTATTCATATTTTAATGGAATGTCCTGATATTAATTTTCACCGTTTGCATTTTTTTAACTCCTTGTCACTGAACATGCGAACGCTTTTGGGAGAAAGTCCTCACGAAAACATTTTTAAATTTTTGAAAACAATTAGCTTTTACCATTTTATCTAAATCTCCATATTTGCCTGACGCATCATTGAATTGATTCAGAATTTTATCATTGAATTTTTGAACCGTTTTTTACTGAACGCTGTTTGAATTTTCATACTTTTGTTTCTTTTTGAGCATATGCATGGCGCAGTATGGCCTTTTCTGGCTCTTGTGCCAATAAAATCTACAATCCAATCCAATCCAATCCAATCCAATCGGGCAATTAATAGAATCTTTATTTATGACATCTTATTTGATGATATAAAGACCTGGGCACTTGCATATTTCAAAGTCATATTTCCGAAATGTATTAAAATTTGTTAGCCGTCCGACGTTTATTTTTATAGGCAAGTTACAAAACAAAATGTCTACAGAATAGTCTACTCTTAATTGTAAACCACCAAGAAATTGCATTTCATGAAGGTTGAAGCAAAATATATTTTATCTTCCATCGATATTCACAAAAATGCTGCGTTTCGCCTAATTCATATCAAAACTGTCTGAAGAAAGGAGAAAGGCGATGCTTGCCTTTTAAGGGCATATATAAAGTCTCCTTCTGTTTGTGGGTAAGTAAATTACTTTGTGTATAAGTGCGTCTGACGGGATAGCTCAGAAACGTAATGACTTAAATGAATGAAATTTAATTTGTGATCTTATAATTTTATGCCAAGATTTTTATTTTTATCAGTTGGGGCAAAAAAGTGCGCAAAATGCGTATTCGATTTTTTGGTATTTGTGTTTCAACAACATGCCATCGATTAATCGCCAAAGATCGCAAGATAAATTCCGTAAGACTACTATATTCACGGCAGAGAACGATATTTCATAAATATTGTTCCCTAATGCCATGAAATTAATACTCAAATACCAGTTTTCTTTACTATACTACCCACAATTCTCATGTGTGGCATTCTAAAAAAGATAATTTTAGCACTCATGGCTGTAATTCATGGTCCAAAATTGTATGCAATAAGCAAGAGGATAACATCTTTATTAATGAGTATGTGGAGACATTTTGGAAAGATTGCGTCTAATGGTTAAAATGACGTCACCAGTAGAGGATATATCAAAGTTAATTGAGACTGTTGGTCTCTTTTCTTAAGTCGCTTAAAATGGTCTTTGGAATATTAAACCACAAGTAGACGTACTTTTTATTGACTCGCCATCCAATATTTGTTTCATATTTGCTATGACAGCGGCATTTGCCCATTTCGTCTTTTCATATTTTTAAACTTTTTTGTATGCGAGGTATATGAAAAGGTTATTAAAAGATGAATTGATTTAATGGGTTTTGTCTCTATCGTTGTGTTACAGCTCCTTCTTGGTGGCCCCATTATCGCGGAAGAATAATACGGCGGACGATCCTAGCTCTCGACAAATAACACACTAATTCCTAAAAATTATGATGGAGATATAGATTTGTAGAATGCGCACGTATGCTAATTATGTTTATAAATTGATATAGAAAGACTTTTACCTTTATTGATGTAAAAGACAGAAATTATTATGAAACAGTAAAAAGCAATATTTTCCGCAATAACGAAAACTTTTCTGGTCAAAAGCTTTGATGCTACTAACAAAATTTCTCCAGCTGTTCTCTAGAATGTAACATGTAATTAGTATCTCCTTATCAGCTATAGTTTGTCGTGTGGGTAGCATGACGGCCCTTCTAACCTATTATTGTGTATAAATATGTAACTTTTTGCCATTTATTTTATTTATATTATCTTTTCATAACTAATGACCTCTGGAAATATTCTCGCATACACCCTATAAAGGTAAATTTGTATTTTATACCAATTTTACCCAACTGATTAGAACGAAAATTTGACAGAAAACTACAACTTTAGTCACAAAAGAACATTCCGAATTTTACGCAGTTAAGTCACTGCAGATGGCTAAGCCATGACGCTACAATAAACAAAAAGTGTAATATCTCAAAAACGAAAGAAAAATTCGACCTTGAAATTCAAATAGGGATCGCCATGTTTTGGATATTTCAGGGAGCAAAAAGCACATTTTTGGAATTGAGTCTGTTTGTTGGAGAGCATATGACGAAAATGCGATGATCTAGAATGAATGAAATTTAGTGCGCTATCGCCAAAATTGTATACTACAGCCAAATTATGAATTACACAACCAAGTGTGATTGATGTAGAGTCTGCGAGAATTCTATTCTGCAGCCAGTACAGGTGCAAGCTGAATCTAAAAGTCAAGAATGCAAAGAGGCAGAAGGATGCAATTTAGCATATCATTTTATCATCAGAATTGTAGAAAGTATGCAAAATATTGGTAAATGAGTTGACCGTCTGTTTTATTGAGCATGTGACTGCGATGTTTTAAAAGCCCAGTGTCTTGATTAATGAAATTTGGTATATGGCCTTGTCATCAAAATTATAAATTCATATTAATGCCGATTCATATTAAACAAAAAGAAGCTATTCAAAATGAATACTCGGATTTCTTCACACATTCAAAACAATTCAAATTATATCAGAAGCTGCGAAATATTGAAGGGAGATCACTCGTGTTGGTAGCTATAATTTTAGTCGTTTTCCTCTTCTTATTATTATCTGTACATTTCAATATCTTTCTTTAGAAACATTTGGCACTCTAACAAAACTGCAAGCATCGATTTTACTCCTTATCTGCTCTATACTAGCTACCAAAGACAGTAATTACTAATTGATTCATGACAAGTTTGTCCTAAGTTCTTTACCAATATTAATATCAGATATTTGAATTTAAAGGAGAGAAGCAAAAGCCTGTTCTGAGGAAGTGTTTTTGCAACAAAAAAAATCTTTTGAGCATGATAGCATTTGTGTTAATTTTCAAACATTAACAGGTTTTTCAACATTCCTATTCTGCCTATTGAGAAACTGATAAATTTATATTTTGAAAAAATTATCTTTTTCTAGATATTTATGAAATACATCCTTGAATATAATTAAATCTCTCATTTTGTGTTTATTCCTGAAAAACTTGGCATTCCTCTTCAAAATAAAAACATTAATCCCATAATAAAGTTCAGTTTGGTTATGTTATTAATGTCCCGCTTTAAATCAGCACTAGAGCTATTTTGGGTCGAACCTCGTAATTTTTACTCGCTGTCAGAGGACGAAGACGGCATCAACTTTCTCTCTAAACTTCCGCACCAAACCAACGTTGTTTGGGTTTAACGGATTTGATTTGCACCAGATTCGCTTACAAAATGGCTCTTTGGTGAAATCGGGTTTCGAACCTGAAATTTTACCAAGAGGCCATCCCTTAATAAAATACGATCGCAATGGATTGCCGATGCGATCGCGATTTTGCGACAGGAGAAACTTATGTTCAGACTCGATTCCACCGTGTAAGACCCAAATGTCCTACCAGTGACACTCTCCATCTGACAACGGTTCGAATTTGTGAGGTCCGTCCCAAAGTAGCTCTAGTGTTGCTTTCGAACGGGTCGTTAATATTAAACTAAACTACTTAATCAAATCCTCCAAAAGTTTTTCAAATATATGGTTATCTCCTGTTATATTGTTTTTTTCTGCGAATATGACGTTCACCGTTTATACACATCATTTCGAACACAAAATTGTTAAGAACTGGAATTATTTAAAAATACCAACCCAATCATTTATCTCTTTCTTTGATTTTGAAAATTAAAAAGGAAAAAGAAGCTTTTCTTAAGTCTTTGGAACGATTTTAACTATCTTCCCTGATTTTTGCCCTGGTATTTATATATGTATATATAATGGATTTATATCATCTAAATATATATCACATTTACATGTAATATTTCTTTTCAAATGTTTTGGAAAAGAACAGATATTTAAATTTTCAAATAATTTTACAAATATAAACTATTATTAAATTTTCTTTTAGTCCAGTCAAATAAATATTTCCTATATTATTTAAAAAGATAAAGAAACTTACGATATGCTAGGGCCCCAAGTTAGTTTTTGACGCCTTTTGACTTAACAGATTTCATAATTATCCCTACCGCTGGAAATGACAAGACATTTTTTTTATGTGTGTATTATGTGTTTTAAAAATATTAATTGAATATTTTTTTCGCAACAAGTAATGTTAGTGTGTTAATAGGAGTTTTGATTAAACCTTGTATTAAAGCATCTTACTGTTCGTCTCTGGAAGAATTGTCTGTTTGCTGGATTCCGGTAGCGCCTCCTCGTGTCTCGCCCAAAGTGTGAATACTGAACCGTGTGGTATCCGTGCCGATGGAAAGTTCTCTCCTCTACCTCATCCACTTCTCGTTTCTGAAGAGCTGAAATAATAATCCCGTGGAAGACTTTGTGTCATCAGATAAAAATGAATGCAGGGAAAAACGACATAAAATATAGAAGAGATATATGGGATAGTTCCAAATTCAGGGTACATTGCTTTAAGAGTTAGTGCAGGATTATATTGCATAGGAGTCCATGAATAGACGAAAGGAAACAGAACGAAGAATTTGGGGCGTGATGAACGAGTCCCTTGTTCCCCTAAATTTTCCGATTTATGGAGCCCTGTTTACTTTTTATGGAAACATTTGAAGAATCTTGTTTACGGGACTTCAGTTGACTCAGATGAAGATTTCATTGTCCAAATATGCAGGTATGCGTGAAATATATGGCATCTTCGAATGCTCCATTGACACCATCGTTGTAGGAGGAAAGTATTTTCAAGAGTTTATGTATGTATAGCCCTCATCAACGTCATTGTAAATCTCATTAACACTGTTTGACATTGAATAACGTTGTTTCTCAAATTTTTTTTATTTCCTATGTTTGCACCTTATAGTGATACTTGCAATAAATGACTGTTAGTTGTGCTGTACCACCTCTTAAAGTTTGTACCATGAATTGGGGGTCACCCTGTATGCAGCCATTTTTCAAAATATTTGTCATAAAGCAATAAAAACATTTTTGATTTAAATACAGACTGTCTATGCTCCTTAATGTGCCATTGCTGTAAGCATTAAAAAACTTTGATTAAAAGTAATTCGTAAAAATTTAATGAAAGAAAAAAATTTAATAAATTTTAAAAACTATTTTTGAACGTTACATTCAATGCACTAAAGATTACATTTTTTTTATTTTAATTACTTTCTATTCTTTAGTTTTCAATTTATAATTTAATATTAATAATATTATGCTAATTTTAAAATCATCAGAGACACAAAATTTCGCAACTCAAGTGTATAAGAAAGTGTAGAAAAAATCGATTCCAGAATTCTATTTTTAGGAGCATGAGATGAGACAAGTTAGATAAAACTATGTAAAAATATGTTAACTAATATATTGCTCAACTAGTGTCAGGGATTTTTAGAACTTACTCTCAATCAACTCCACAAATTTTGACAATAATCTCTGATATATATGTTACGGCCAAAGCCCAAAATTGGCCAGTTCGCGAATTGGCCAACGTTGCTTTAAACTTACCGGCCAATGTCCGATCTTTTCTTGATTTAGGGCTTTGGCCGGCCAATTCGCGAAGTGGCTTGGGACGATCGGCCAAAGTAGGAAGAAAGGAATCAAGAACAGATTGTTTTACACACTATAAAAAATGAAGTATTTAAAAATGAGTACTTCTGTGTACTTTTTTTTTTAAGTACAATTGTTTCAGAAATGAGTTCAAATATATGTGACATCTCTGACTTAAAGCTTGTAATATATAAATAAGCTTGTAATATATAAAATTATGATCTCGTGTTATTCTGTTCTCATTTTAAAGCCATAATAGAAATTATGCAGTGAACGTATATGCTGTAAAAACGTGATAGCGTGAAGATTAGATTTGCGCCCGTCAAAATGAACGAATTATATCTTGAGCAAAGGCGTTGCGTATCGTGTATGAATACAAAGGCAAATTGAGTACTCAGTTTTCATTTACCTTTAAGGGTGATCCTTAGTCTTTTTCTGCTCCATGGACCTAATGTTAAAGATCCCGGATCACATTGTCTCCCGAAATATCGCTTCAAAAATATGAAATTTTTTGCAAAGACAAATAGCAAATATAAGGGCTAATTAAAACAAATATGAAGAAAATATAGTTTTGTTATTATTATCATTTAAAGACATTTCTTTGTTGGCGCCATCTGTCGAATTTCACCTACAACATTACCTTATTTATATTTTATACATAAATGTCATTATATTTATTTACCACTAGCCGCCTTTGGCAACCAACCGGTTCGCCAGTATTAATGATCGCTAAAATTTTCAATTAATGTAACTTGTTCTCTTAGTAGCTTTTTCAGCAAAATATTTTTGAGCTTCATATTTTTGTAGTTATATGATTCAGTCATACTTTTATGTAGGTCTTAAACAGTTCTGTTCATTGTACTACTTTCTCTAATGTTCTGTCAGTATCCATAAAATTTCTACTTTAAAGTGGAAATGTTAAACTGCAATCAGTATAAACGCTTTTTATATTGAAGCTAACCATGTCTTTTTTTTAAATATGAAAACTGAAATCAGAGTCGTTTGGCAGTGAAATTATATGTGCACTGCAGAATAATTTATATAATATCTTAAAGAATTATTCAACAAAAATTTCTCTGATTCATCGTAAAATTAATTTTTTACTTTCAAAAGTTTTAAATGATACAAATAAAAATATTTTATTTTATTTCAGTCAATAAATAAACTTATGAAAAAATTACGAATTTTAAATTTTACACAGTCCTTTGATCCCAAGGAATTATATTCTGTGAAATACCCTTGACACTTCAACTTTTAAATAAATATATAAACGTCCCTATCTTCTGCGATGAATCTGACCTATTTATGAAGTTTTTATGCATCAATTTTAGAGCAATCAACATTTTCATAATCACAAGCCAATCACTGTCGAGAAATCCTGGCAGAAGATAAGAGTATCTTCATTGAGACAGTCTGTGAAGTTGTCTAAAATCGCCAGTTTTTATAGAAGAGTGATATTGAAATTTCATAAATCAGTCAGTTTTCGTGGTTGATTTAGTTGGTTGGAGTTCAACAATTTTTATTTAAAATATTGGTGTCTCAAGAATATTTTCTTAAATATGATTCAAAGGGCAGAGAACCTATGTAAAAATTTAAAATTCCTGATTCATCGGAGCATTTATTGACTAAAGTTATATTAAATATAATTATTTAGTTCTTTCAGATCATTTTGTTAGCAGATATATGCCCCAAATTAGCTTATGGTCGCTGATTAGAATGATTATAAGTATATTAAACTATGTTTGCTTTAAATGAAATTGTTTTATTGAATTAATAATATACGTATTGTCAAAGATTATAGAAAACTTTTAGTCGTTTTACTTTTCAGAAAATATCTTATATCATTTTTTTTATTTTATAGACACCTGCCGAAAATTACAATTTTATTTATTAAATTTGCAATAATAGTTGTTTTATTTTTTAATTTAAACTTCTATCAATGTGATGCCAACACGTTGATAAAACCTTTTTTTTTTTAATTTGACGTGCTCATGCAGATTAAATTTTATTTTTATTTTGAGCGAAATATATTATTAAAAAACATGGTTAAAATATTTATTTAAAAATTCGTTAAAAATATAAGCATAATTTATGAATTAAAACATTGGTATCATTAAAAAGATAATTCTTTAAGCTTTCATTTGATGCAAAAAGTCGATTTTGTATTATATATATATATATATATAAGAAATAAAAAGGAAAAATAGGAATATGGTAACACAAGTTTTAAATTCCAACGTTTACACATTTATTTCTGCAGACTAATTACTGTTGCCACTAACTGTTAACACTCATTTAAAGATATATACCATTTAAAAATATATGCATGTTTCTCAAATATATAAAGCGTCCACTTCTAAGGTAATTATCATATTACGACATGATGCACCATCACTACAAGTCCCATAGATCAGATCATAACTACTATTAGATTATCCCCTAAAATTTTATTTTTAGACTTTATATATATATATATATATAGCGGTTCATTCTTGCAATCGATATGAGATTTCTGATATAATTATTCAGAGGTATTGCTATCACGATCTGGTTCTAAGGATATCTCAAATCTAGAATGCGCAGGAAGATTCAGCAAACTTTGCTTTGAAAGGAAAGAATTTATCAAACATGAGATTACAAACCTCACCCCGTTTGGCTTTGTTGTCTTCAGTCTCCAACATGCAATGTGGAATTGCTGATGATGGGAACCATGAGGAAAATAAAAGTTCCTTTTTCTCAGATGTGTGATGTCATCAGTGTTTTGGGGCCTTGCCTCTGTCGTATGCAAATATCCTCCAAGTGCATTCAATTGTTGGTTTTCATTTCTTTTTTGCCGCAGAGCTGTTTTTTTTTGTTTTTTTTGTGCATTCGTAACGCATGTTGTGTTATTTTTTTTATGTGTACTTCCAACGCTCTTTAAGGTTTTTCCCTTATACTGAGCATTTTGCGACTAGAAAAAGTGGGATTGCCATTCGATAATATCAAATTTCTTTACCTATGACCGTAGCCGTAGACGCCAAAGACGGCTGTGACCAATAGACGTTCACAGAATCCCGAGCTCATACCTCTGAATAATTATATCTGAAATCTCATCTCGATTTGTTAAACGGATCAGCCGCTAGATGTCCACTCTTTATCTAATATATAAAAATCTCGTGTCACGGTGTTTGTGTTCGTACTTCTCCGAAACGGCTGGACCGATTTTTATGAAATTTTTTATGTGTATTTGGTAGGTATGAGAATAGGTCGTAAAGTATATTTCATAACGCCAGATAATTAGGATGTCCCTATCCCGTCATTCCACGTTCAATGTACGCTGATGAGATCAACACTTGCTTGAAATCATCGCCACTGTGGCGTAATGTTGAAAAAGTCCAGCTAAAAATAAACATGCGCGTCCAAATGCTGCAAGATCCATTTACTGACATATTCTCAGACCATTGTTAGATATAGGCGATGGAAAAGTTGCTATCTATAAAAATAATGGATGCATAAAATTGCCAACTAATTTCTGCACTATCGTTGATTCGCAAAATGCTCTCCTTGACCGCATATTTCTCGATGTAGGCACACAATACATAAATAATGCGTGGCTGGCAAAAAAACCCATTTTGGCAGCAAAAAAAAAAAATGTGGACGTGGACGATTTAAACTTCAAGATACAGCAGTCATTGCCAGATGACTTGGTATAATACAGTTTGCGATGCTAACGAAGCTGTAAATTATCCAACAGAGTTTTTGAACTCACTGGATTTGCCAGGCATCACATCTTCTACGACTGAAAGTTGGATCCCCGGTTATTTTACTTCGGAATTTGAACCCACAACGGCTGTTCAATGGCACGCGATTGGTCATTAAAAAATTGATTGATGAAAAACGAATCCAGCATTTTGAATGGCAAATTCCGAGCAGAAAATGTTTTGCTGCCACGAATTCCAATGATTCTCACAGACATGCCGATTGAATTCAAACGCGTTCAATTTCCGATTAGATTGGCATTCGTAATGACAATCAATAAGTCGCAAGGCCAAATGATGTCTGTTTGCGGCTTAGAATTGAGCACACCATGTTTTTCCCACGGACAATTATATGTGGCATGTTCTCGCGTGGGCAAACCATCGAGCTTATTTGTGTTGGCTAAAGACGGACTGACAAAAAATATCGTACACTCAATTGCTCTTCTAAATGAATATTGATTTTCTTTATTTCCTTTTTATGCTTAATATAAAAAATGTATTACTTTTTTGACTTTACGTTTAATTTTTAAGAGATCAAACAATGTATATGTTCGTTACGTTAATGAAATACATTGTATTGAGAAATGAACGGTGTTGGTGGTTTTTTTCATCGGCGATCATCGTCTACAGCGCTCCATTCCTCTTTCTGTCATAGATCCCATCCCCACACACTTACAATACATGCATTAGTTTTTAATTTACAACCAAAACATTCACTAGAAATAATTTATATGGCAGAACAACGGTTGCCGGGTCAGCTAATATATATATATGTGTGTGTGTGTGTGTCTTATAACTGGCCGAGTGTAAACCCACCTTTAGATTACAAAATAAATAAACAATTCTTTCTTTTTAACATGACAATAATAATTGAAATTTATAAACGAGGTTACTACTTATAAATGTCACGAATGCAAAAAATTCACATTCGTGACAGAATTCATCATGCACAAATCATTCAATGTGTTCTATATGTCAAACAACTGAACTTAGAGCTGCCGAAATTGACACGTATTTATTTCTTGGGCTCGCTAGGAAACAGCTATAAAATGGTTAGTTATTTTTGAATTAAAAATTAATTAATCTTTTTTTTAATTTTTAATAATTTCGATACATCGATTGTACAAAACAGTTTTTACATAATGTTAAAGGTTAAAAAATGAATTTGTAATGAAGTTTTTGTTGAACTATTTACCAATTTTATTTCCGTACTAAAATTAGTATGTAACTAATTTTAGTACGTAACTAGTTCCATACTAAACAGAACATCAGTTAACTTAACGTTAACTTCACTAAATCTTTAAAAGCTGGCGTCCTGACATAAAGGTGACGCGTCTTCCCTGTCAACTGGGCGTCCTGGGTTCGAGTCCCGGTTCGGGCATGGTTGTTCTTCTGTGTTCTATGAGGTGTGTGAATGTGCCCCCCCCCTGTGTGTGTTTGTAATAAGGAGTTGTGCAAGCGAATGTGACGCATGAAGTAGCTAAGTCGTACTCTTGGCCCTACTTCGTGCTACTAAAAAGCAACACACGCTCGCTTAGCTTAAATCGCTGACAGATAACTTGTAAAGTCAGCGGGCTTGTAAAGTGCCATAAGTCCCAACAACAGTAGTTTTTTAAAATTATTTTTCGGTGTATTTCGCAACAATGCTGCATATTATTTTATTATTTTAGTCATACGACGCGTCTACGTACTAGCATTGCAACGGTATTAAAACATTTTTCATATCCCTGCATGCCATCGCTTCTATATATTTAGAGAAACATATAGGTGCCTTATAGTTCACAACGGACTATGTTTATTGTGTCCTGGAAGTGCACCTGTATGCTGCTCCTAAGTCCTTTTTTTAATCCCAGTTCAGTCACAATTTTGTTAAAAAAGCGTTTTTTTTTTTTAAATAAAATTTGAAAACATTAATGTGATGTGATAACCATTTATTTTTTTAAAAAAGCAAAAAAACAAAAAACCAGACACGCTGCGCATAAAGAGGAAACGGGCCCTTAAAAAATACAAAAACGAAAACGAAATATAAAGTGAAAAGCGAATTAAAGTGATAACCTTTCTGGATTGAGTTAATATCATTTGTATTTAATTTTTTGTAAATATTTTTAACAACAATTTAAATTTTTTTGAATATTACACAAAACTCTTTTTCTAATCCTCTCAATTTAATATATCTCCATTTTCTTCATTTCTAATTGATACCCTCATTGTTAAAAACTTTCCGATAACACTTTTTTCGATATAATCAAATGTTGATTTTGATAATTCAAACAAGTCAAACAAATTCCGACAAAAATAAGTTAAATAAAGAATTTTTTTACGACTGTCTTCATTTCTAAAATTTGAAACTCTAATATCATCTAAAAATTCATTCATTTATTTAGGATATTTAGGAAGAAAATCCTAGTCTAAAATTAGAGTTGCTGCTATTAAGACTAAGTCTTAAAAATAAAATTAGATAAATGGAGTCTAAATATTCGTGTGCTACAATGTTTCGAACTAAAGGCTCGTATCATTTTTAAATTTTCTGAAAAGAGGACTTCAAAATTTGACCAATAATGTGTGCGCACGTGTGTATAATCGGATAACTAATATTTTTAGAGATAATATACTTAGTTGATGCAAACAAATATCTTACTATGCTTCTCCTTCGGTAGCACGAGCCAGGTATTCATCTTCCCACAGAAAATTGCCGTTTTCTGGCCGGCCATGTTCCGTATCTCCGTGGGTGTCAAGGAGGGCCTTTGGGGGTCCAGAGACAACACCTTCGGCTGTCGTTCCACAGGACTCTAAAAGGAATGCAAAGAGTTTGAATCAGAATAAATAATGGGAAAGAACGGGTCATGCACGAAAATACGACACATTTATTCAGGTCATTAAGGCAGAAAAAATATTCAAATGAAAATTTTCTTTTAAACATAAAAAAATAAGTTTCAGAAACATTGATAGATGGCACTGTACAACAGAAAATATGCTGAAAGACACAAATAATTACAAACAATAAAACATTCGGTATGAAATTTTTCCTTTTAAATTTCTATTGCTGATAAAAAAAAATTCCTGTAAAAAAATGATAAAAAAGTGAAGAAACTTAAACTGTCATTGTAACTGCAGTTTTGCATTGTAAACACAAAAAATTGCATAAACTCTTGGTTTGCAGCTACTGTTTCGGGCATAAAAGGGAATAATAAAACTGGGAAAATGTCATTCTTATCAGCGATGGCTGTCATGCTGCTAGAACGAGCTTTGCATGTGTAGCATAGCAGTTTTCCGCGTAATCCTTTCTTCCACGTCAGGAATAGTAGGTTTAACAATTTTGGAGCCTTTACACTGAGTAGTTCGTTGTATTGAGAGCCTAGAGTAGGGATATTTTAATTCTGACCCCTTGTATTTAGTATATACAAAAATAATAATATTTTGATGATAGAGAATATTACTATCATCAAAAAATTCGTTTTTCGCGAATTTCTGCATTTGAAACCTTTCTGAGAGCAAAAACACATTTTCGAAATTACGTCCGTCTAATTCAAAAACGCAATGAGCTACAGGCATGAAATTTGATAAGAGATCTTTATAAAAAATTTGTAGATTTTCATTAAATTTTGAACGGAGTTCAACTCCTGGAACTGTTTCTGTGTATCTGTCCATGCACAGTTCACTTGACTCTGTGTATCGTGTACAGGCAAGTGAGCACGATAATTACTAAACGCAAAAAAAAAAAAAAAAAAAAAAAAAAAAAATAGATAGGCAATATTTAGCACACAGTTTTAGCATTTGAAGCTATATAGTTAACAAATTTCTAACGAAATCCATAAAAGTTTTGATTATCTATCTTTCAGAACATTCATTTACATGTCAATGCAATAACACAAAAATGCAAGGACATAGATAAATGAAAATTTGTACTTAATTTCGTACCAAAAAAGCACATTTAATTTTCTTTATTATATAACGAAACAAAAAAGGCTCATACATTGGACTCTGAAAATAAAAATCTGAACATTAGTTGAATTAATAACCTTGTGTGAAATCCACAATTTTTTATTCGGGGAGAGGATAAGATAATCTTTATTAGAGTGCGAGAAAGTTGCGGGATGACTACTCCTGGCGGTTAAAGATAAAGAAGAAAAAAAAGAGGTAAAAAAAGTCGCATTATAACATACGTAGGAGTGCATTAAAAACTGTTCGGCTTTATCACTTATGTTTCACAATCTCGTAAAATATGCTTTGCGCTGTGGAGGGGATGCGTTGTTCCTGAGCCAATGGAAATCTACTGATCTGATGCGCGTGCCCTCAAATCGACGCCCACTTGAGGAAACAGCTCCCTTCCCTTTTGAAGTAAAGAAAGAAACTAAGAGATATCACGATTTTCCGGAAGAATTTTTTTTCTTTTCCCCTCCGAGTGGGTAGATGCAAAATTAACCTTTCTGACATCTGAGTGCTTTTTGTGTCCCGCAGGTGATAAATGCTAACTACGTAACTGGATAAACGGTGATGCGACGTTATTCAAAAAAAAAAAAAAATGTCCAAGAGGCTATATGTGGAAAACATACAAATTCTCAATTCAAGAAAACAAGTAAGGGGAAATAATCCCTAATAAAATTGGCAGATAGATTTAAAAAATATACTCATGTCTGCTTGCTAAAAGTAATTTTTTTAAATGTATTTTCTGCTTTTCAATTTTTAGTTTATAATTCCTTAAGATGAATTAAAATCAGTGACAGTCCAAAACTTTCTCTCATATTCTTCAATAAAGATGAATTAACGTTATCGGCTGTTTTTTCTCAACATATTGAAACCAACATTTGACACAGAACTGTAGTTTCGATCAAAAAATTACATACCAAATTTTATACATTTAAGTCCTTCCGTTTTTCAGTTACCGCATTTACATTCTTCTGAATGTACAGATCGACATATAATCATTATCTTGTTGGATTTGCCTCAAGAAAAATTTGATAGGTGTCTATAATAATATTAAATCTGTGTGCTGAATTTTATTCCTCTGGCTCTCTTTGTTTGGTAGCTCTAGTGTTACTTATATTCGAGTAAGAGGACAGAGAGGTAGAATGGATTTTACTCATAGAAATATAAAAATTTGTTGTAAAGATCATAGGCCAAATTTCATGCGTCTAGCTCGAAACATTCTTATCTCTGTCACAGATAGACAGATATTTTTCAAAAATGTACTTTTCGGACTCAAAGAAGCTCACAACATGGAGATTCCACAAAACCTAGAGTTCGTTTTTTTTTTTTTTTTTTTTTTGTTTTTTTGAAGATTACAATATTTTCTCTATACTCCGAATACGAGGACACGAATCTCGGCAGAATATGATGCTGATGTTGGACATATTGAAGGGAAAAAAAGGATGGAAGTGACTTTAAATAGTTTCCTTTTATATCTTTTCTTACTGCACTCATTCGAATCTCCGTCCATTGAGATCTGCGGAAGGATTTCGATTCAAAGTCGCAAGTTAATTCCAGATCTTTCTTATCCTTTTAAACATCGACTGCATAGTTTTAAACTGGGAAGTATTTTAAAAGGAAAGAAAACTCGATAAATATTAGTAGGACCATCGTAGAGGAATGTATATATGCTATGATTTCACTAGACTTGCGTCCATTTATTCTTTAAATTTATTGATGTCTTTTATGTGCAAAACATTATTTAGAATCAGTACCATTTATACTGTTTTCATTCTAGTGTAACTAAATTTACAGTTTTTCAATAGAATAACTCAAAATATGTATGCAGAAATTTTGAAATACAGTACAGAATAAGACTACATTAATAAAAAACATTTTACCTGAATTTTGAAAAAGTAACACTTTTTAAATTTTTATGCGACCGCTCTAGACAAATTTGGCTAGTTAGAAAATTATTCTTTTCCATCCAACGAGATTATTAGAAAAAGCGGTATTACAGTATCTTTAAAGTCAAATAAATTATGATACAGAAAAAAAATCCTTATTCCAAATAATTCCTAAAAAACTAATTCTATTTTTCACATAGCGTAAAACGCTGTTTCTTCGGTAAAAATAAGGGTTACATAGAAATGATAGCGGAAATTTTTAGATAAAAAATTATTTAGCATGTGTCAAAAAAATCCAAAATGCCCTTTAATAAAACTTCAATAGACATAAATAAACAGTGGTATGTTCTACGCGAACAACGGGATGCACGCGGCTCTCAGTTTCGTTTTATGCAGCTGGCGCATATGATAAAATCATTATGCATGCAAGTAGACAGACATATTATAAAATGTATTTTAGAAAGATATTATAATAGAAGAAAATATTCTGCATTTCACTATGCAGAATATCTAGTTAAAAATATTTTAACATGAGTATTTAAAACGGCTAAATTATAGCTAACTAAAAGAAAATAAATCGTCTGTGAATTGTCAAGAAAGTGTGAAAGAATACTTACTTGAATTTTCGTTAGTGCATCAGTTTCCTCATTCAAAGTTTCGTGCGTCAGACGGCCCAAAAAGCATTCCCGATTCGTCAAGTCTTTATATGCTATGGTTTTCTGGAATGTGAGAAGAGAGGTCAACAAAAAAAGCAAAGGAATCAATAAGATGAGTTGGAATTGACGACTGTATATGCAACACGCACACACACACACACACACACATATATATATGCACATTCAGGGTGGTTATACTAATTAAATTGCAAGTGTTTAAAATATTCTAGAAAAAAAATCTACTTTTAGTATAATGAAGAAACTTGGTATTTGTTTTATTTAGAGTATGGTGAATTGAATTACACAATTAAAGAAATAGTTTTTTCGATATGTGGCATTGTATGTTATTAAAACTTCTTTTTTTCTTTTACTATGTCAAAATGCCTACCACTTCAATTTTAAAAGCATTTGTAAGCAAAAGAAATGTTTCTTTAAAAATACAGCCATGACTTTTCGAAGGTAGAATGTGCTCTGTCAGTAAAATGATCTTTACTAAAAGAATGCTTTGAAAGAATATCGTCGTCTTAAAAATTTGAGAAAAGGACCAATATTGTGAATACCTTAAAGAAAATGATTAGTAAATTCGAAGCTACAGGAGATGTCGGGATGCTCCTAGGAATTAGAGGACGACGTGTTGTGAATCAGGAGATTGTGGGATTAATTAAGGAAGCAAATGATTCAGGATTAGTGGATCAGCGACATGTAAGTGTAGCAAACACTTTATCAATGCCACAGCTGACCGTGCAAAAAATCCTGCGCTACATTTTACGATGCTATTCATATAAAATTAAAATTTTGCAACACTTGAAATCAGAAGATCCACAACAAAGAATTGATTTTGAAAACTTCATTCTTTCCAAAATTGAGGACGACGAATCATGGAAGATTTTGTGAATTGATGAAGAACATTTCATTTTATTACAAATTAACACCCAGAATTTTACGATATTGGGTTCAATCAACCAGCATCCTGTTTTTGGAAAACCCTTGCATTCAACGTTTGTTACAGTTTGGCGTGGTATGACTGCTGACTTTATTATTGGTTCCTTTTCTTTTTCGAAATCTTACACCAGCGGAGCTTGTTCGCTGTACCGTAAAATGCACTAGTTACAGTAAAATTCTAGAAAATAATGGGATTTATGCTTCAGAAGAAAGAAATTGCTTAGATTCAACTATATTTATGCAAAATGGGATACCATTTCATATTACTCAGTCTGTCAATCAACTGCTTCACCAAATTTTTCGTGAGGATCATATAATTAGCAGATGTTTCCGAAATGCTAAGTCACACTCCATTCACCTGATTTGAAATCTTGCAATTTATGACTGTAGAAATATTTAAAAGACAGCATTCGTTAGGACAAACCTAACTCTGTCGTTGATTTAAAAATCAGCATTACTAGAACATGTCCTAGAAATTCGCCGAGACACATTAGGCACTAAGGTGATCTCTCTCTCTCTCTTGCGTCTGCAGCATTTGTTTGGACTTGAAGACCTACATATTGAGCAAATATTGTAATAATTAATTTCCTATCTTTTAACAAAGAAAAAAATGTTATAATTTCAAAGTATAAAGTAATATCAATAAAACACTTCACCTATCGAAAGAAATTGAATTAATCTTTTCATTGTGTAATTTATTTCCCCATGCTGTAAATATAATAAATACCAAGTTTCTTCCACATATTTTAAATAGTTTTTCTTCTAGAGTCTTTCAAACACTTGCACTTTAATTATAGCCATCCTGTATATACACTAAGTGACCAAATTAAAATGACCACTTGACACCTATACACAGATCGCCCCTCATTTCATTTTGTTGAAACTGAAGAGTGCGATAGCTATAAAAAAAGGAATGCAGATTAAGTGAAGAATCAATTGCACTGTCTTGCTTGTGAAAAAAACGGGCAAAAAAAAAACAAAAAAAACGCAATTTAACTGAGTTTGCACGCGGAATAATTGTAAGTACTTGTAGCGTCGGAATCAATATGAGGAAAATAGTTGCACTTGGGAACTGTTCGAGAGCAGTAGCTATTAATGCTTATAGAAAGGGGCCTACCAAGCTAAAACCCGGATCTCAATGTCAGGATAGTTGGCGTCACAGACTACTGAATGTCCGATCAAAAAAGGATACTTACCTTAAGTTTTCTAGTATAACAGAAGAACTACAGTACATCAAATTGTTGGAAATCTTAATCAAGGAGTAATTACAAAGGTATCTGAACGACCTGTTCGCCGCACATTTCACCGCTAGTAGACTATGGAAGTAGACCACCTGCTCGAAAACCTCTAGTGTCTGCTCTGAACAAGATCAGATATTTCTAGTTCCCAAAAGAACACAAGGGTTGGTCAATAGATGACTGGGAAAGGATTATGTGGTTAAATGAATCACGTTTTCAATCACACCATGCAGATGGTAGAGTATGAATATGCATAAAACAGCAGGAAACCATGAACTTCAACTACATTGCCACAACACTTCAAATTACTAGACAATATTACGGTTGAAATGATATTTTCTTGGCACTTTTTAACACTACTTGGCATTGTTTTCTTGATTACCGTGGTAAACTTCTGAATGCCCAAGGGTATTTGATTGTTACCACGGATAAAACATATCATGTTCAATTTATAGTGTACCTTGTAGGGGATCGATACTTCCAGCATAACGATGCTCTCAGTCATAAAGCTGCCGTTGTACGTAGATGTTTCTAAGAGCATGACAGAGAATTTACCAGATTTAGTTGGCTTGCATTACAGCCAGATTTCAATCTGATTGAGAATCTGGGAGATGAAATCGCACAGGATAGCGGGCAGCTAGACACAGTTCTATCAAACCTTAAGAAACTGGAAAGCGCAGTTCATCTGAGATCTCGTCTTAAATTTCTCATGCCACCTACTAACGTTTCATAGAATCCTTGCAGAATTAATGGCAAAAAATAGTTCTACATTGTATTGATAGGTGGTCATAATATTTTGGATCGTCAGCATATATATGTGTGTGTTTGTAATGGCGTCTCTTAATTTAATTTATATCCTAATTAGTTTTTAAAAAAATTTTATCATAAAGTAATCCATATTACTTTATTCTAAAATGTTCTTTTACTTTCAGACTCGATCCCCATTCTTTTTATTTCATTATCTCTAACACAAATTCTAAAAAATTGCTGAGTCTGTAATTCTCGCACCACAAACAAACGAATAAAAGGTCAAACGCCAGCGTCATAACTTTCAAAGATACCGGATTCCCTTTCCTGAATCGACACGTGTCAAGAAATCTATTAAAGAATATCTTAGTAAAAGCACTAAGGGAACCACTTCTGACGCTTTTCTCTAGTGTCGAGATGCATACATATGTGCTTCACTGGTCCTCCCCCTATATATGTATATATATACATACAATAATAAAAGTAACAATAATAACTATTGTGAATTGCCACATCTACAGAGCAAATTATTGGAATAGATTTATTCAATTTGACAACGATAAATTTTAGATGATAAGAATGTGCACTTCACAGAGATTCGTCGCCAAGAATCACACGATAGATTTAATAAATATGCTAAATACAGGCGAAAGGTTCATTTTTCGAAACTATTGTACGCTAATGCATGCAAGGCATTCTCTGGGCTTACACTTTTATTAGAGAGTAGACGAGAAAATTTTGGGACGATCATTTCATCTAGTTCTAATTAAAAATATGTCTCTTAGAAAGTTAATTATGTTAATTATATTGTTTTAAAAAAAATACTAAATATTCTTCTGCTTTTTCTTACTAAAATTTTATCTGTTTTACCTGCGTGAAAAAAAAAATATGCCGGTAGTCTTAATTCGGAAATTTATCAGTCACATGTTCATTTATGCATTCATTTCTGACATAGACATGCTGCTTTCTGATATTTAAAAAGTATTCACCATGGTCAGGCGAGACAAGTTTATTCTCTTTAAAAAACACTTCTTCACACTAATATCCTGTTCTCTGTGTTTACAGTGAAATCGACCATTTATCTAAAAGAAAACTTCCTTTTCATGTCTGCCGTTCGACATATCTAATTAATCGAATTAATCTATTCATTAATCGAAATGCTTATTTTTCATCAAATTATTATTCGATGGTTTGATTACTAAGTTCAATAATGACGTTAATGTACAAATTTTCTAAATTGAATGAAAATTTCGTATTCTTTCATATATATAGAGCTTAAAGAATTGTTAAAGTATAGAATGCGTTAAATATTTTTTGCATTGAATCATCTTTTAAAAAAATTATTGTAATGTAAAAGAAAATGATAAACTTTAAAGAAATCATTAAGAAAAAAAAGCAGTGTAAGTATGATCGATTGATATCTCAGATATTTATTTATAAGAGTGTTTAAAAGATTTTAATATCTTTTTCTTAATTTCAATGTTATTTACATGAGGAAACTATGTTCAAACATCGTTCACTCTGAAGACATTTTGGCAATTCAAACCAATGATATTGAAATTTTAGTAACGAAATACCAAAAGCAGTAGAATAAAAAAAAATTATAATAATTACAATTCCAAAATTATTGACTGATAATAAAATCCAAATTAAAATATCTAAAACCAAGCGTTTAGAAAAAAAAAATTGCCAGATTTTCTAAATTTAGCCTTTTGGCAATCTTGCCACAAACTGGCCGAGACTTTATCGGCCTTTGATAGATAAAGCAGAAAAAATTATTGCTTTTTCTCATCCGTGCCATTACCCGAAAAGTAAAGGGCGGAAGACATTCTTCCTCGGCCGCACCCTGTTAGGTTTTACAGCGCAGTTAAGATTCAAATCACCTTCCTCGTAATTGCAGGCTGTCCACCTCCTCCCCCCTCCGCCCACGAGTTCAGCTCCGGTGGTGAAGAATTAATCTGCCACAGGGATGCGGTAGGTAAAAGCCAGCAATAAAAGCCACCATTAGGATTAATTGAGAAGCGGTAGGCTGCAGGTATTCGTAGACAGCAGCGGAGACTCACTTAGTGCGGCGTGTTTCGCCCTTTGTAGTACGAAGAAAACAGAGTGTAAATTCCCGACGTTTGTCTTTCGATAAGTTGAATTCAAAATTTGACATGTATCGACAGTTTTGGCAACTTGCCGAAATTTATTCATGTGAGGCGAGGAATTTTTAATCTCTCACACACGAAATATGGTGAAAGTATTTTTAATTTTCAAGAAATTCAAACGAGATTTTGGCGATTCTCGTCGTTTCAGACCTCCCTGAATTCAGAAAAACACATTTTTGGCATTATATCTATCTGTCTGTGACAAAGATAACTCAAATACGCGTTGTGCTAGACGGATGAAATTTGGTATGCGGTCTTTACATCAAATTTAAATACATAGATTTTTTTATGATTTTGAACAAAATCTATCTAAAATTTGAACCCGTGTCTACCGGGCTGTCTGAATATAAATTAATAGGATACCTACAAAAGAAGGGAGCTGGGTGAATGAAATTCAGTACACATATTTAACATCCCTATTGAGATACTTGTCAAATTTTGAGCCAAATCCAAATAAGGTTCAACGTCTATCGGTCTGTGCTTTCAGAAGCAATAAACGCGATAACTCAAAAACGAAATGTCTTAAATATATCAAATTTGACATGTGATTTTAAGTGTGGTGTTGTATCAAATTTTGGTTTCAATCGGGCTGGAAGAAGGTGTCTAGAACCCAAATTCGATTTTTGGATACTTTTAATCTATACAGAAACTAATCTCTAAATACTTTCGTCTGGGATCCCATGTCAGATTTAGCAAAGATACTAAATTGAAACGAAAGACTAATATTTTGTAAATACTGTACCCCAATGCCATACAAGGCGTTCTGTGGAATAATACTTTTATTAGAAAGTATGCGAGAAAGTTTGGTCGAGATCACTCTCTCTCCTTTAATAATTCTCTTCACATACAGATGAATGTAGGTCCATACATTCAGGACATATTTAATCCAAAATTGGACACAAATCAACAATTCGATTCATAAAACTACAGGCTAAATCATTCATCAAATTCTTTTGAGTTATCGTGTCCACTAGCACACTGCTTAACTTTTCCAAGGCCAAGCATATCAAATTGAAATATAACACGGGCAAGCAAATAACGTCTAACAAATTATGTGAAGGAAAAAAAAAATCTCACCTTCTCCCCCTTTCTTTAGAAATGTCTGTTTATTACAAAAATACAGTTTAATAAGTGGGAAAAGTTTCCTGCAAACTGGCATACTATCTAATAAAGACACTATACCCTTTCTCCCACATGAAGTTACGAGCCATGAACACCAGGAGGCTTGAGACATTTATTTTCTTCCGTACTTTTCGTAGCATAGCAAAGACAGCTTGTATTTGTGTGTTAACTACAATGCCATTGGCGAATGATATGAAACAGCCTAACAATCGATCTTCAAAGAGTTTGCTCCTTTATTTATTATCTACTCGCTGGGATGCAATTAATTCACCAGCCGGGTGGATTCACCGAAACTTTCACTTATACTCATTAATAATGTTAATTAAATGCTATTGCCGAACAATAGTTATGAAAAATCCTATTAAAATCCTTGTTTTTTTTTTTTTTTTTTTTTTTTTTTTATAATTAACTGCTGGTATGAAGTTAACACAAAAATACCGGAAAACCAAATGTGGACGATTTTTTTTTTTTTTTTTTTTACGACAGACAAAAACCCAAATTTGACGCACAGCTACAACTGTTTTACAAAATCCCATCCACAAATTCATAGACCGACAAACGGATTTGGTTACAAATTTGATACTTATCTACATTTTGGATGTAAATTTGCGTATCAACTTTTGCCCATCGATTTCTCTTGGAGTTGTAGTTATCGTATTCACTTATATCTGGACAAACGGACAGGCAGACTTCCTCTGAATGGATCTCGTTCACAATTTGAAAAATAGGCAGCAAAGACCTCATCCTTCGACATCAAAGATTTTTTGAGTTCACAGACAGAAAGAAGGACAAAATTACAAAACGAGTTTTTTTTGGATATCTGAAATTTGAAAGATTTGTCAAAATCTTGAATTTGAATTTTTTACGAATACTTTTACCTTCTCTGAACACTTCTTATGCGAAAAAGTATAGTCCGTCAAAAAAAGTTTCCGGGCGCATGTTATTGCTGGTGATCTATAAAAGTCAAATTCAAAGAAAAAATGTCATTCGATTGAAAATATGTAAATTGTCTTCGCATGATGAACCATCTACATTTTTTTTGTATAATTTTATTTTTCCCATTGCAGCCTCTCATTTTTCGTCTTTTGACTGATTTTCTATAATAAAAATCCCCAGATATAAAATTTCAGATAAAAAGATTTAAAAAAAAAAAACCCCAAAATATATAAGAAGAAAGTATTGGAGATTGTTGCAATATCTACAAACACAGCAAGTAGGTCAATCTATTAATATTTTCCTTTACCCAAATCTTCATTACAGTCGTTAATGCAATAATTTTTCTCAAAAAAATGAATGTATCTTTTAATTATAACTTTATTGACAATATTATAAGATTAAATAAGAATTTGAAATCTATACTTTTAGTTGCATATTTAATTGTAAATAAATAATAAACAAATATTATTTTCGAGGCATATTATTTAAAGTAATTTAAAAATGTATCATTTAATATTAATAAAGTTAGCTTCAGTTAAAATTTTTTGTAGCTACAAAATAAGATTCTTATTTTCTGGAACATTCTTTTATAATTGAAACACAAAAATCTTTATGCAGTTGATTTACATCTGCAGGTTTTCACTAACAGAGGCTTTAAATCATTTTTAAGGATTTTTCCCTATTTCATCTCTTTTTACTATCACCCGTATTAAATTAAAAAAAAATACTTACTGAAACGTACAAAAATACTTAAAAAAGTACAAAAACTTGTTTATGTGCTTCCTTCAATAATGCTTTATTTATCAATATATTTCACGGCATGTAAATTTAGTATTTAATACAAAATTTTACTTCTTTTTTTTTATCAATTAAAAGTCTAGGAATCATTTCTTCATTTATCATTGGCTCCTACATGTACCAAACGGAACTTATTGCTACATATATGGCATGATCTAAAATGGACAAAATTTTGAAAAGTTTTTTATTTCTTGTTCCTTCACTTGACATCGAAATTTTATAAGTTCCTATTCAAAAATTTTAACCTTGTAAATTTTAAAGTTAATTAAGAATATAAAATAATCTTCTATATTTTAATTTTTCACAACGTTAGTCTTCCTTCCGAGTATTTTAATGTAAACTAAGATTTATTGTCAGATATAAATTATATCTATAAATGTATTGAAAAAACTGGAACCGGAATTTAATGGTAGGAATTCAAATTTTCAACCGATTATAATTCATAAACAGTTTACTCAAAATTACGAAATGCTGTATTGTACAAATGTACAAAATGCTGTATTGTACAAATGTACAAAATGTTTTATTGTACAAATGTACAAAATACTGTAAAGCCACGAAAATCTAGCATGAACTTGGTAAAGGATAGTTATGAAATATATATCTTTGACATCAATTTAGCTTTTTTATTGACTCTATCCTATGTATTTTGGACGCCTTTTTGTCGACTGATTGACATAAAAATTCGATACACGTGTTGAAACCCTTATATATATTGAAGAATAAAGCGACCGCTTCCAAGGACTGAGCTAAAAATCGTCACTAATACGAAATAAATAAATAAATTGGTGCAAAATTTATTACCAGCTATTCCATACAACATTTGAGACATTTTTTTAAAGACTTTCACCATCGCTTCATTTGAGCATGAACAGCACCACTACCGGAACCATAATTCTTTCCCATCCCTTTCGAGAATGATCGTTGAAATACGAATAGCGACGCCGCCAAACGATACCGCATTTAGGTCGAGCGGTTAAGGGACCTTCCTTTCCTAGATTGGAGATTTCATGGGGGCGGAGGAACGTCGGTCTGCGAAAGGGAGGAAATGAGTTCAGTTTGGATAGGAAAGGAGCTGATGTTGAGAGGGTGCCTGTCCAAAGGTAGAGTTTATGCTCGAAACAGTTTCCCAGTTAATGAGCTATCAGAAAAACTGGATTTGTCAAACAGATAAACCCGTAAGGCCCTGCAACTCTGAGGGGCCTTGAGATTTATGGGAAGATATTTTCGAGGTAATCTAATTTCGTATCTTCATTTGATTTACAGGTGTCGACAACTCGAAAGTATTGAATTAAAAGATGAGCAAAATTTAAGTCTTAGATCATTATTCTTAAGACACGTTCCGACGGCCTGTGGTCTTTACGGATATGGTCGTAAATCTTCCAACTGACCCATTGTTGGACCCCTCCCCCCTCTGTGGACGCGATCGGGAGCTTCCGCAAATTGTCAGTACAATGAACGGACATCAAAGAACCCGGAAAACCACAAGACAGGGGAACGAGGGAAAAATGTGTCGGTCTGAAGGAGCGCACAGGTCGTCGAAACGCGGCTTTAGGGTCGTTTTTCATGTCAGCAAATTTGTTTAAAGTTTACTTTTCACGTCTTTTATATTTTATTTATTGAAGCTTTCTCTCTCTCTCTCTTTACTCCAGTTTTAACTATTACCGAAATTCTTGTAACAAATTTTGAATCTACCACATGCTCTATACTTTGGAAAATAATTTCTTTTAAGTCAATTCAAGGTAACTCATGAGGATTGTCATGACCGTCGATAGTAATTCGCCGCCTTTCTCTCTACATTATCTCATCCATGCAATATGTTTAGGGAATGCAGAGGATTGAAGAGCAGAAAGGAAAGTGTTGGAATGTTTGAAAAGCATTCAAGTTTAGACCCCTTTTTTTTTTTTTTTTTTTTTTTTTGTTCATAATATGAATTTGGTTCTGAGACAGAATATTTTGAGAAACAAACAGTTTTATTTATGTTTGGTACCACAATATCTGCAGTTAGTAAGTACAAAATCTTCATGAAATGTGTAGCCTGTACTAAAAAATACACACCACTAGTGTGCGAGACACTAGATGTTCGAAGGGAATTAGATAAAATTTAAGATAAAGAAACTCCCCATGTTCTGAAGTCAGTGTGTGCAACAATACTTATAGTCCTGCAATATTCCTTCGGACCTTGAACATAAAATATAAGGTAGCAAAGAATTAAACCAGTCCTATATCCAGAGTCCAAAAAATGTTTTAAAGAATCTGAAGGAAGAAATGGAACTATTCCAATAAAAAAAAGTACGTAGCATTGAATCTGTTAAATAGGAACACACATTTATAGAATAAGCGTAGTAAATACACAAAAAACAGTGTAACATAGAAATTAATGACTAGTTCTGTATGTGAAATAATATTGCATCTGTATGTCTAGGTTCATAATTAAAGACTTTCGAGAAAGGAAGATAACTTTATCAGATGTGGGAAATGAACCACAAGTTCTTCAAATATTCCTTAGAGCTGATTATTATGGAATCTTATGCAGGCCAACTGTAAGATTTCGATTTGTTGCCTGGTAGCCACAGAGACAGTACTTGGTTGAATTTTGTCAGATTCAGTATTTGAAGTGAAATACCTTCAAGTAATACAATTATTTCTTTTTTGAAAAAATAATTGGATGTTTCTGAAGCGTGGAAATTTAATTCCTTGGGCCAAAACTTAATCGTAAAAGCATGTGACTATGAATATCATGCTATACGGAACTGAATTAGAATGAATAATAAAAGACAAAATATTCCAAAGGAATCATTAAAATTTAAAATCTATTAGAAATGCGATTAAAATTCTAATTATCTCTATGATCCTTCCACGCTTTGGTGATTTTATTTCAACATTTATGATTTTTTAAAAAGAAAATATGTTTTTCTGTACATTGATAAGAAAGTATCTTTCAAATTTTTTGTAATTATTTTGAATTATAATCCGGAGAATGAAATTTGAAATGAATTATTACAATATTAGATCATATCTCTACAACAAAAAAAGGGTGGTGGTGGATGAGAAGCAAAACTCGAATTACTTACTTGTTTAAAATCATACAAAGTCACTGTTTTTGTCGCTGCTCTCGGACTCATATTTATAACGTATTCAGTCTGAAATAGATCAAAAGAAATATATAATTATTCCTTGATATTTGGCGGCATCAAGTAACTTAGAAAATCAATAATTACTTATTTTCTAATTTCAATAATGAAAACTTTAGATATTACTATATCTAAATATTGTTAATATCTAATCCAAAGCATGCATCGATTCAGGTGGCAATTCCAATTTAATTTTAAACATAAATTTCAGTAAATATTCTTTAAATTATTTTAAAAACATCCAGATGAAGATAATTGTGTTGTTGAAGATAGTTATATTAAAATCATGTTTACATTAGAAAAGATCATTTAAAAAAATCTGTTAAAAATCATTTAAGAACTTTATAGATACGTCTTAAATAATTTTTTAAATATAGCAGAGTTTAAAAAAAACAATGCATATTTCCGAATACCTTGCTTCACCTTGAAAATAAATAATTGAAAGATGGTCACGCTTTGATCTCAAAATTTGGTAAATAGATGACCTAAATTATTAAAAATTGCTTATGAGATTGCAAATATGTATTCATTCCTAAGTTGACAACTCAAGTCAACCACATCTCTCACAAAAGGTGCGTATCTTTTGAATGGCCGACGGGTTCACATCCAGCTCTTCTGGGACCAGCGAATAATGTATATATAATCTTATATTAATAAAAAAATATTATTTTCAAACAATACATAATATAATTCAATCAGTGACAAAATATTCGAAATCACAACTATTACAGAAAACACCTGTCGTTTATAAAACAAATATTCAAAAGTCAAAGGCAACAACGAGGCTCCCCAGAAAGATGAACCCAATTATTGTTCAAGTTTCAAGAAATTTGTAAACAATTTTTCCATTATTTGTCAGCTCACCCTCCAAAAAAAAAAAAAAAAAAAAAAGGCAGTAAGAGATTTGCTGCTTTATTTTTATTTTAACGTATGGGCAAGAGCCACAGGAGCGAGATAAAATTTTTTTGATAAACCAGAATGAAACCAGCGGCAATGGTTTACTCAAAACTTTCTGACATACTCTTTAATAAAAGTACCATCCCAGAGACTGCCTTGCATGGTGTTGGCGAGCAATAGTTGAGAAACTTTAACCTTTAGCACGAATTTAGCGTTTTTACTGAATGAACCGCGTGATCCTAAGCGATATTTTGGCGATTAATCCCTGGCATGCGGTTGAAAATATCCGGAAATAGAATTTGCATTTTAGATGCGTTTTCCCCAGCCGATTGAAACAATTTCACAAAACTACAATTGTAGTCAACAAATCTCACACCAAATTTCATATGTTTAAGTCATATCATGTTTACATGTTTCTGAAAATACAGACCGACGGACATTCTACTTCTAGTTGGATTTGGCTAAAAATTTAAGTATCTACACTATAGATTTAAATCTGTGTTCCAAGTTTTATCCATCTAGCTATCTTCCTTTTGTAATTATCGTGTTAACTCACATTCGGGCAGCCAGTGAGACAAATTTCCTCTGAACAGAAGAAAGTTTGATAAATATCTACAAATTTGGTGTAAAGACGAAATACCGATTTTCATCCGTCTAGCTCAAAGCATTTTGAGTTATCTTTGTCACATCCAGATATGTAGACACACATATTGCCATAAAGGTATTTTTCGAAATTCAGGAGGTTTAAAATGTGAAGCTTCATTGAAGTCTCGAGTACAATTTTTTAAATATTACAATACTTTCTCTATACTTCATATACGAGAAAGTAAAAAATAAAATAATCTAAATCACTAAATTTTTTATGGAGCGATTTGGTGAATTTAACAGTTTAAATATGGAAAAATAGGCCGTGGAATAAGAATGAGGCCGTGATCAGTAACAGGGAAAATTAGCGATTGATAAATTATCAGGGTTTTTGAATTAAACTTCAGTAGAAATCGGCTCGCACGTAACCGGCACAGAATCAAACGGAGCATCTCCAGAAAGAAGGAACTTTGTATTTCCCAAAAGATTGCACCTAAACATGAATTCCAATTGCAAAGTTTTGCAAAATATGGGGACAAAATATGTATGAAAACATTTTGGTTTTGGTGTATGTTGATAGTAAAGAGTTAAAAATGTTTAATTTTTAAGCATATTCTATAAAGAAAAAGTCTCAATTAGTAAATCGAAAAATTATTTTCGTTGACTTCATCTATACACACAAAAAACTTCACCTTTCTATTAACAAAATGTGAAGAGATATACTTATTTTTAAATTTCGAAGGACATTTCAGAAATTTAGATGAAAATGTTTACTTCAGAAGTACAAATTAATTTCAATACAGAAAAATGCTATATTGTTATGGAAATTCCGAGGTTCTTTTCGGATTTGTTGGTCGATGAAATAAACAGTCCTTTAGTAACGGACGACGACTTTTATTGACGCAAATACAACGACAACAAATACACTGCTGACACGAGCACAAGCAACACATAGCAACAAACAGTATCCCACGAGTAGTAATCGGTAGTAATAACAACCATAGCACACAAAGCAGCCAGATAGAATTCAGCAGGAGGAGGGAATCTACGTAGATTCCCTCTCCGGTCTTTCCAAACGTCTGCAATTCATTACTGTCACCTCACTTTAGCTGTATCCGCCTACTCACTACTACATGCCTGGCTACTCCCCACGAGACTCGATTCTTCTTCTACAGTAAACAGCAGGACTCGGCACACGGTTCAATACAACAATCGTTTGAGATCCAGATAATGCTTGCTCTCCGCCAAGCTGATCCAACTATTCGCCGTTGACTCTTTCCACGATTACAATTCGTTTCACGACTTGAGACTACCTTCCTTTTATAATTCCCGGAGACAGGCAGAGAAGGTTCTGGACCAATCAAGTGTAATTCGGTTTCTATTGGCTCAATTGTTAAAATTCTGGAGGATTTCATTATTATCTATTTTGTCGCCAAATTCGTCGTCAAGTCCTGAGATCACTGATTCGATATCCGATGAGCATCCCACAGAACACACTGTCTTTCCATTGATTGAACTAACCATGCTGGGAAGCAACATTAAAGATTGTAACAATATGTAAATATTCATCTAATAATCAATATGATTTGGAAGAAATTTGCTAATCGCACATATTCATTTTGATTAATTGACATTTGTGTTCCCAACTTTAAAAAGAAGTGAATCGATATTTGAGAAATTGCACGTTTATAATTCTCAGAGAAATAATGGAATGCCAAACAAGTAAATAAAATTCTTCGTTTGCAACTGCGTGCTTAATATTAGGGCTTCCAAAAGAATATTTTTAAAATTTAATGATTTAGGTCGTATGGAAGCGCAATGCTGGTATACTTGCGGAATTCAAACGTCATTTTTCTAGGCAGTATATTAATAGAATTATTCAGAGCTGACAAACTATAAGATTATTTAACTGAGAAGGAAAGTGGACTTTGAAGTGTTATACAAGCGGTTTGTTAGTGGTTTGCGATGTTATAAATATAATTGCCCCAACATAGCTCTAATAAAGAATTATTTTATTTATATCTTATAGGCGTTATCTAAAAGTTCATAGAATAAAGCAAGAATTTTAGTATTAATAAAGTAATTTCCTATGTTCTTCATTTGATTTTTAGCAGAATTTTCATTGTGGCATGTTTTATTAATTCCTTTAAGGTGATTTATAATAGTGCTTGTTTAAAGTTTGCAAGCGGTATTAGAATTCCAGAACATATATCTATTAACATTAAATCATTTAAATCCTTTTGGATGTCAATTAGTCTATAAAATTTCTGAGTCTTGATAGTTATTGATTTGATTCATTTGAATTCACCTAAATAAATAGTTTTGCTAATGGAATTGAAATATCTAAGCTTCAACATATTGAAATCATGGCATTTAGATGTAAAATTCAAGATGCAAATTTTTAAAGATATACAGAAATAAGTTTACCTACAGAGAAGAGCAGTTGTGCCTTCCCTCTCTCTCCATTTAAAATAAAAATTACTGTGGATGAAATAATTAATAAGGTCTTTTTATTACCTAAAATCAACTTTTTAAGTTAGAAATATTTCATTAACACTTCTTGCGATTTGTCAAATGAAATCTTGTGAGAGAAAATAAGTTTACAATGCATCTGTTTCATTATTTTTGACGAATGCAATGACTTTGTTGCTGTTCTTTTAATCCAGTGGTATTTTAATAAATAAATCTAGATATTTTTTATAGATTTATTAGTATCACCAAGTGATACATCTATTTCTTTTCCTTTTGCTATTTATGAAATTCAGTACAAATAACAATATATTCTAGATATTATACCACATTAAAGCAAAATTAGAAAAAGAAAATTTCGGCGTGTTAAAGCTAAAAACTGTTATCCATATGAACTTAATAATACAGTGTAAAATAAAATGATCAATATTAATAATTGCATATTCATAGTCATTTAATATCAGCAAGACATTGACAAAAACAGTATCAAAGTAAACGATAAAAATAGGCAGACTTCAGCATATTACCTAAGGTAGAATTCAACCATCTGATCTAAAAAGAATTATTGACGATTTCAACATGAAACATTAATGCATTTTAAATGTAATTTTGCCTTATTTTCGATGCCACCATTTGATAATGATTTTTGAATATTTCCATACAATCGTAGCATTGTATGCATTTTTATTTTCACTGGCAAACTTCGCACTTTATTTCGTCTTTACTCTGGATTATTTTCCTTTTGTTTTCCTTTGGTTCGATATCTGATTTCATTAACTTCGTCGCTCTGATTTGTATGTTCCTTTCGGTTTTGCAAAGATTATTAAAATTTTTAAATCTAAAATATACATTTCTGCATCTGTAGATGAAATAATATGGATAAAGAAAATTATTCTGATGCTTATATGCGAGTGATGAATTAAAATTCAAAGACCGTAATGTGCATTAACTGTATAGAAAAAAGAATTTCCGTTTATCTCAAATTACATTTTCTTCAGGGGAAATACTCTACATAAGAGGCTACAATACGAAAAAAAAAAATTATATTTTAAAATGTATCAATACATACTTGTTTTTTATAATCCAAGACTACGGTTACTGGAACAGTATGTTCTCCATTCTTATACCTTACGACAAATGTCTGAAAAAAAAAGATAAAACTGTATTTCTTTGTCGTGTTAATTTAGAATAAAAACTGTATTTAAGTTTTTATTCTCAAACTTAAAAAGAAAATAAATTTATAGAAATTTTGGAGAGTAGGGTAAAAGTATTTAGATAACAAATAGACAAGCTCAAACCACATACAATGCATGCTTGGGAACACAGCCTGTGGAGCGCTTTCCAGTAATCTATCCCATGTTATCTTATGAACACGATAAATAGTGTAAATTTTCTTTGATTTGAAATGGCGAGTAATATGTCATAGGCAAGATGTCAATCTCTATCGAGTTCTTAAATAGGCGGAGTGGTGGAAAGAGTGAGTAAATCAAGTTTCCAGTTTTCACCACAAACCTTCACTTACTATAAAAGCTTTAAAGAAGCAACATACAATACTATTGAAATAACAGAACAACGGAAAAAAGAGAAGATTTTTTTTTTTTAAATTACTGCCTCATCAGAATGAACGACTTTTACACGGAAAGTTTCCAGATATAGAAAATGGGTTTAAAAATAAGAACCTAAGTTAGATTTTCGGTGATTAAAGGGAAAAAAAATGTCACCTCCTCCATTTATGCACTCGGGACGATTCCTCCTTTCTCCCCCTACTTATAACGCATCACTCACCTTGGAAATCCAATCAAAACGACTCCTAATTATTATGCAATCAAGGCAACATGGGACAGATAGCTGGAAAAAGAGAATAGGACTAAAATGAAAAGTTTTGTTCTGAAAATGCATAATGAGTTGATTTGTGCTCTTTCAATTGTGTTTTATCATCTCCTAAATTAACCGAGCTTTGAAACATTCTGCATATGATGTTTTGCAATACTACTTTGTTAACCAATAAATGGTAGAATAATTTTGAAAGCATTCGAATCATTAAGGAATATGTTGTAAAGAGAGTCGATATCTCGGTAGAGTTCGTAAACGGATCATCCGGTTCAAGGGGATGGTGAAAAAGTCCAAAGGAGGAAATTTTAATTCCTTTATAACCGTCTTATGATACAAATTATAAGTATAATACTAATTAAGCGAATGACAGCCTCGTTATAAAGAAAAAAAATTGTATTGGAGGTATTTCAATAGCTGAGAGCACTTAGAAGTTATGGAAGAAATCACATCTTTGTTACTTAAAAGTTGGGATTTAAAAATTCATTTTCAATTCCTAATATCGATTGCTTTTTAACCTATGCCTTTTGCACCGTGTTGAGTAGCTTTACTCAGTAGCGCACTCTCCCATCTTTCTTCTTCACCATCCAGTTTCAATTCTTAGCAAATTATTATATTTTTATAGAAATTCGTTTATTTCGAAAATGCAGTATAACCACCAGCGAGAGTGCCTCCCCCCCCCCCCAACCATTCTCTCATGCTCTCTAATAAAGTTGTTTTCCCCCTCAACACGTAAAATATATTTAATGCAATCTATGTTATGATCCCTGAAGATGTTTTCGGAGGATTGATTTCTGGCTTGGGGCTTATAGTACTCAAAAATCGAATTTGTGTTTTAGATGCATTTTTTCCCAACCGACTGAAACCTGCCCCGAACTGCAATTGTAGTCACATACCGAATTCGATATATTTAAGTGTTTGCAATTTTGAGCTATCGCATTTGCATGCTTCCGAAGGCACAGACCCGCAGCCATCTTGTTGAATTTGACTCAAAATTTGACGGATGCGTACACTGTATAGATGCGAAATCTGTGCACCGAATTTTATCCATCCAGCTCTCTTCATTTTGTCGTCATCGTGTTAACTTATATTCGAACATGCCGGACAGTCAGACTTTTCCAGAATGGATTTTGCTCAAAATTTAATATAAATCTACACACTTGATGCAAAGTCTATATATCAACTTTCATCCGTCTAACTCAAATCGTTTTTGATTTCACAGGTAGATATAATGTCAAAAATATGTTTTTTGGAGTCCAGTATAAAACGTGGAGATTTGTTAAAATCTCTTCGAATTTTTTTTGATGATTGCAATGCTTTCTCTATACTTCGTATACGAGAAGATAAAGAAAAAGGGCTGCGTAAAGTTAATGTTTTCCCATTGAAGCTTGGCATATCCTCTCTGTGACCGAATTTCATCCAAGGAGGAAAATCACATTTTCAGCAATTCTTTCCAAAACTGATCCAAGATGAACGTCAGTAAATGAGATTTGGAAAAGGTAAACGTTGTAAATGCTAGCAGCGAAAATATTGGGAAGGGCCCAACGACTTTCACACTCACTGCAAGAATGTTCACAGTTAAGGGATTACCAAGTATTTCTTTCAATGTTTACTGCTTCGTAAAGCCTTGCTCATTTTTGTACTTTAACAAGACTGAAAATAAGTCTTCTTTTTTATCTTATTTGTTTGTTTGGCACTTAACTGATATTCCAGTCTGTATCTGAAAGGAGTAATTTCTTTTCATAAGAGAGGAAGATTGCTCGTTGCTCGTATTCAAAATTATCCTTCGTTTTTAATAATTATTTTTTCTTAGAATTTTTTTAAATTAAGGAACGGAATGCTTCATAGAAATTTTATTGCATATTTTTGAGGCCACAGGTATTAGTTGTGAGCGATCTTCAAGTTCTTGCTCATGAACTCTTGTTCATGCTTGCTCATGAGGAAGTGTGGAGGGACAAAATCTTCACACGTATTAAACAAGTGTGGCCGAATGAAACTGTTAGAAATAATTTTTTTTTATCACATGAAAAAATTTGCATAATTTGCTTGCTATAGATGAAATATATTACCATTAAAAATGTTCTTTTCAAGCATCTACAAGGTTGTAATTTTTTTTAATGTGCAATACGCAAAGATATCTGAGAATCTGTAAAATTAATTCTACGTATGCTGCAATTATTCACACAGAAGGTTGTCTTTAATCTGATACGTTGACCATATCATATCAATACAATTTTAACGGAAATACCAAACCAAAATTAATACAATCTGTAAGATTTTTAAAACGAGTTGTGTTAATCTGCTGTATGGCGAGAAAACCCCACGCGAATATTAAGGGTCTAAGAATCTTCGATTATCCCATTGCATCCTGTAATGTTATTCCAAATAAATCATTAGGAATTCAGATTTTATAAATAATTAATGCAACTGAAACATTTAAGTTTCATCTTCTACGATTCCTTCTTCACAGTAATTTGTATAATCTGCTCGTCATTCAGTTTCCCTCACACTTTTGTCGATTACAATGAAGTGACAGAAAAATTGGTACACAAATCTAATATCATGTTGAGCCTTCGCGAGCACGCAGAAGTACGCTACATATCATGGCATGGATTCAACTAGTTTGTGAAGATATTCTGTAGACAGTTCACACCACGATTCCTGAGGGCAGTCCACAAAACCATGGGAATGCGAGGTGGTGGAGATTTCCTAAGGACAGCACGTTGCCAAACGTCCCAGATATGCTCGATAATATTCATATCAGGGGAATTAGGTGGCCAAAAGAGAGAACGAAATTCAGAAGAGTGCTCCTCACACAACTTGGTAGCTATTGTAGACCTGTGGTGTGGCGCATTATCCAGCTGGAATTGTCCACATCCGTCGGAATGCACACAGGACACGAATGGATGTTGATGGTCAGAAAGGATGATAAAGTACCGCTGTCCTGTCATGGTTGAGACTAGACATAACAACGGTCCCATTTCATGGCAACTGCACACGCCCCATACCATCACATAGCCTCCATCAGATTGAACAGCTCTTTGTAGGCATGAGGGATCCATGGATTCATGGGGTTTAAACCAACCTGTACAAGGCCATCCACCCGATACAATTGGAAACGTGACTCGTCAAATGAGTCAACGTTTTACTTCATCATTAAGAGCCCAATGACGGTATTGGCGGTGAAGGCGCAGTGCTTTGTGCTTCTGAGTCAACAATGGTGCACGAGATGATCTACGGCTGCGAAAGCCCATATCAATTGAGATATGTTGTACAGTGCGTACGCTAACACTTGTTGATGGGCCTGCATTCAAATCCACAGTAGTCTGAGGAATTGTTGAATGTCTATCTCGTGTAACGATTCCTTTCAGCCGTCGATGATCCCGTTCTGTCAAAGTCTTTTTCCGGCCGCACCGCTGCCAGAGATTTGAAGTTTTCCCGGAAACCTGATATTCGCGGTACAACCTTGAAATGGTTGTACGCGAAAATCCAAATTTCATCGGAAATGTTGTGTCCCATCTCTCGTGCAGCGACGATTAGTCCCCATTAAAAATCATTTAAATCTTGATAACCTGCCATTGTAACAGAAAGAATCGACGTAATAGCCTCCTCAGACACCTGTTGTGCTACATACGCACTGTCGACCGCATCGCGTTGCACTGACTGGTTGAACACCTACATTATTTGCATAGGACCTGCTACACCAGTTTTTCTGTCTCTTTATTGTATATCCGTATATGAAAATGTTTTGCATAGATTCCGCTAAATCTCGCGCTATACTTTGACCATCACTGGTAATGTTTAGATCATTATTCGCCGCCCGTATCAACTAAAAAAATCCAAGCCTGCGCGACTTGATCGGAAATCATTGAATGTATTAAACCAAGAAACAATAGGATTAAATTAAAGAGCATAGCCAGCGTTGTGTCTCTTAGGTGTCATGATTTTTTGTCGGTCCTTCAAAAGAGCAAGATAAAATTAATTCTGTAAGTCAATTTTATTTATCTCAAACAAAATTCATTAATTTCCTCTTCTTTCTCATGAATCAAGTGATTTATAGTCGGTAAGATTTAAATTACTTACAACCCGAGTATTACTAACTTCACAATACTCAAGGGAATTTTTAAAGTACACTCAAAGAATTTTTAACAATAAATAATAATTTTTAGCTTCATTTAATTTTGTAATGACATAATTTTTTTTTGTATCCTTGAACAACTATCTTCATGTTATATCACACATGTTGTTGTTTCTTATGGCACTTGCCACTGACAAGCCCCGCCGTTCAGAGACAGCCGATTTAAGCCTGAGGGGGAGCGTCTCTTGTTTCTACAGTAGCGCCAACTAGGGCCAAGAGTACGACTTAGCTACTCACGCATCGCTCATTCGTTTGCACAACTCCTTTTTACAGGAGGGCACATTCGCACATCTCACAGATAGAACAACCATGCCCAAACCGGGACTCGAACCCGGGACGCCCAGATCACGAGGAAGACGCGCTACCCCTATGCCAGGACGCCGGCTATATCACACATAATTCTCACATAAAGTATCTCAAATATATTCCGTTTGATACGATATGTAAAATTATCAGGACTATTTTATTGATTTTTAAATAAAATTTTCATTTTTATTAATTACTTTTTAGTGTAGTTATAGAAAACGTATTGCAATTGTCAAAAAATTCGAGCTTTGACGAATCTCCACATTTTAGACCACCTTGAGTTCGAAAACCACATTTTTGGAAAATATCTGTCTGTTAATCTGTGACAGATAATTTAAAAACGTTTTCATCTGTACGGACAATGTTTTGTATCCGGACTAAAAACCAAATTTGTAGATTTCTATCGAATTTTAAGCAAAATCCGTTAAAAGGAAAACTGTCTGTCCTTCTGTTCGAAAATGAGTCAACACGATCATTATGAAATGAAGATAGCTAGATAGGTACAATTCAGTGCACAGACTCAACATCTGTAGTGTAGATAGACACTTATCGAATATTATAACAAATAGAAAATTGGGTTAACCGCATTTTCCCATGTGACTAAACTCAAAAATGTATTGACTTAAATAAATGAATTTCGATGTATGATCTTGTGATTACAATTATAACTCTATGTTAAATGTTCATTTCAATTGATCGAGTAAAAGAGGTACAAAATTCAAATTCGATTTTCCGTACTTGTGTATTAACCACAAACCAGGGATTCACTATAAAAAAATCACCAAAGAAATCACCAAAGAAAAAATCACCAATCACTTTTCTTCGCAAGCACAATTCTTTCCTTAATTTTACTCGTAAAACAAACCATCCCAGAAAAAAAATCGAACAGATTAAAAAAAAATTGATTTTTTATTTATTTATAACACATGCTTTTTTTACAGGAAAATTGTCTAAAAGACATTTGTATTTGGCTACACTTCAAAATTTGGTGAAAATGAAACACAGTATTATAGTTAAATGAATTTGCAGCACCCATAGCTATTACCTTCTAAAGACGATGTTTCTCAAATTATTATACAACAATTTCCTACACTTTTATCATTTCTCTTATTTTACTGGCAGATTGTTGCTTGCTTGAATCTATTACTTCTTCCTCTCCTACCAAATCTCTTCCGTGGCGTTTTGCTGTGACATAGAAAGCAATTCAATAAGCCCTTCAGTAGTTCTGGTTATGTTCTTCCACTAGTTCTTCGATGTCGTTGCTATCCACCTCTAGTTCCATAATCTAGCCCAGAGACAAAGTCTCGTGGATTAAGGTTCTACAGACACTTGCTCAAACCCCTCGAGGTCATGTTCGACGATGCCCAGCCAAAACTTCTTCCATGGGTAGATATAAAGATTTTCTTCAAACAAGAGCTCATTATAGACTAATGCAAGCCAATCTAACATATGATGTCCTGCTGTCTCTTCGCTTTTCGTTCCGCGAAGCACCATTCATTAAACGAGTCACATTTTTTATATGTTTTTTTCCCCCATTTTGCGAATCATTTGTTATGTGAGATACGCGTTAAGCGAGGTTTGATTGTATATTGAAAATATCCAAATATGAACTTTGGACACCTACCTTCCAAACCAAATTTGAACCTAAAGCGTAGAGATTGCATAGTAAATTTTATTTATCTAATTTCGTGCGTGTTCCATTTATCGCGTTTACATATAGGCAGATTAGTTGATGGAGTTGGCAGAAAATTTAATATCAATTTAAAATTCTTATAATATATGTATTTTATTCATTTAGCTGTTTACTTCTTTTTAATTATCGTTCTCACATACATTCAGTTTGACATACAGTCATTAGATGGATTTCATCCAAAATTTGGCAGAAATTTTCAATTATGGTGAAAATAATATTGTCAAATTTCATCCATTGGACTTATTATGTTTTTGAATTCACAAACAGAAATAATTTCTAAAATATATTTTTCACTAAAATCATCAAAATTATTTTTTTGGAAACTTTTCAATACTTACATCGTATACGGAAAAGTATAAATCGAATTAAAAAAAGTCATCTCCCTTAATGACTTATTTTGAAAAATTAAAAAAGGCAAAGTTTGTTTTTCAAAAAAAGAAAAAAAAAACAGATACTGTATATTTTGCATAAGGTAAAGTAAAACGATTGTCTCAAAATTCATTGTGGTTGTAACACGATGACAAAATGCGTTTCAGTTTTAACAGAAATAACTGTACGTTTCGACATCGAGGAAGGGTGAGCCTGCTTCACGGAGCGAAAGAAAAAGAAAGGCTCCCCGGGAGGTATTTCCTTGGAGGGTGAGGCTTAAGAAGACAAAATTCCTAACACCCTAAGAATGTTCTATTTCTTGATATAGTTAGATGCTGCTTTTACTTTCTTGGATACGGAGTAAAAGAGAAATGAAGCAGAAGCGGTATACGTGTAGGGGGCATATAACATATGGTGCCAGGAAGGACAATTACTCCCTTTCGGTTACCACACCCCCCTCCACTCCGTTGGTGAGAAATTATCTCAAAGTTAATTTTTATTCAAAGTTAATTCTGCATGCATTTTCATCATGCATTTTGTCGATAATTTTCGATCGGCCGATTATAAACTCAATGCGATGGATATCGATGAAGTTAAGTCCACAGATTTGCAGGCATCTGAGGAAAATTTCATCCGTTCATCTTGCAATTTGAGATATATTTGGTAGAATAGCCAACAAGGTGACAAAGTGAATGAGAAGCAGCCATTTTTGTCGCTTGTTCTTTGTTTTTGGGTCAAGATATCATCATGTTTTTACAAAAAATTAAAACTTTTATTTTCATCGATTATTTCGATCACCTATCGTTGGTATTATACTTAATTATTTATTATGCTTACTTCATTGTGATATTTCTCCGGTTCTATTCCTTAATTATTATTTTTTTTCGTAACTGAAATTTTTATAAGTATTTAAAAAAATAACTGAGAATTTTGCTAAATTCGAACCACAATAGGAAAACTGAACTTACTTACTTACGTATTTACTAATGTCCAATTAAATATTTCCATAATAATGCGACAACAAATTTAGGCTTTGATTGCTACAACCTGTGATTCCATTTATAAACTAAAATCTAGAATTAAATACAACCACATTTTTTTCTCATAAAAACTGGACTCAAATATTGACAATCTGCAGCAAAAAAAAAAAAAAAAAAAAAAAACCGGATAAGTTTTTTTTTTTAACAAAATCCTGGAAAATGTTTAACAATGAGAGAAAAATAGGTTTCGCATGTGAATAAAAAAGAAAATTAAGAGGATAAAGAATCTTACTGGGCTAATTAATACTTAATTGAATTTAATTAAATGTCAAATGAATCATCATGAGTTTTTGTAAATAAGCGAAATTGTGCTTGTCCCACCCTCGTCGGTAAATCTCTGAAATGAACGATGTGTCAAGGGGCGCCACGGACAAAACATAGTGCATTTTATGTTATGTTTTAAAATCTAAACTGAGAACAAATAAGACTTCACCCTGACCTTCTGATAACGATCGGGGGAGGAGCAAAATATACTCTTTTTGGGCGCCATTGCTTGGGACAATCCAAATGAAGGGAAGCCGGCTTGCCGCCTGACGCAATATCTGTTTGAGAGGGTAAACGATGCATGTTTCACAAGTTGTTTAAAATGGGGGGAAAAAAATAGGTAGAATCAATTCCGGAGTGTGAGGGAGAAAGCTAGCAAAACGCACGCTCTCGCCTTTCATTCATTCATTCATTAGTGGAAGAAACACGAGCGGTGGCCCTGGGTCAAGTGTCTTTCGCCCGGAAGAGTGCCCTCGCCCACTTCAGCGGAACTTTTTTTGAAAAATTCATATTTTAGTCAGCGCGCACTGACTCATGCGAAAACTCAGTGAATGATTTCTTCCTATGCATCTTCATTTCATAAATCAACAGAAGGACTTTGTTTTTATCCTGTGACACGCCAGCTTATGGAGACACTCCCCCGTCCAACTTCAGTTATCCGATTTCTTGCCCAAAATGAGAGCTATTTTCAAAAAAAAGAAAAAAAAATCAAGATGTATCAAAACTTTTATACGTGACATAAATTTCATCAGTTTCATCCTAAACCTAATACTTAAATAGATAGGTAGTACGTTATGAAGAATGTATATGAAAGTATATTTTCTAACTAATATCACCTATTTAGAATTTTTCTAAATCATTTTTGGAATGAAATATTATTCTGCTATGATCATGCTATTTGACAGTTCGTAATAAGTTGCTACATCTGGATGTAGTAGGTTGGTGAATCCAAATATTCCGCTCAAAATTCCGTCCCTCGTCATTCGGTGCAAATCGAATACGAAAGATATTGCGTGGGAGTTGACATTTTCTTTGATATACTGGGTTGATGGTAACATTTTTATAATTTACAATTTTCTCCGTTTCATCTTTTACAACATTTTTCATAGCTTACGTAAATAACAAAAATGAGAGCAAAATGGAGCATGGAGCCCATTTTTGCTATTTTTATTTAGGAAATATGGTAGCTGTACATTAAAAAAGACATGACCAATTATCTACATCGACTCTTTGTTTCAGTTAAAATTTAAAAATACATCAGTCAACTAGAGATGGACGGAAAGACCAGTGACGCTTTTTCTCCCTTTTAAATGATAAAAATAATTCTGAAAGAACACAAATTATGATTGCAATTTCTTTTCAGATCCACCATTCATGGAACTACCCTCTGATTGAGTTCTTTCTCTTTCGGATTTTTGTTTACAACCAACCTGCTCATGGTGTTAACACTGTAGCGGTCGCCTTTAAAGAGGAAAGCCTTCCTTGCCTTTGCATATGAGTCGTCGACTTCAACTGCACCAAAACAGCAGTAGAAGAAAAGATGCAAAAGGAGATATTCACTTTTCACTAAGCAATATACAGAAAAATGGGATTTTCATTTATTACTTTATCATATACGAAGTATAGAGAACACATTTGCAGCATTATATCCATTTGTTTGTGCCAAAGATAATTAAAAAACGCTTTGAGCTAGACGGATGAAATTTGATATACGGTCTTAACATCAAATTTGTAGATATATGTTCAATTTTCAGCAAAATCCCTTCAGTTCAGTCTGTTTGTTTGAATGTAAGCTAACACGGTAACTACAAAACGAAAAGAACTAAATAGATAAAAATATTGTGCATATATTTATCATCTACAGTGTAGATGCCTGTCGAATTTTGAGCCAAATCCAATAAAGGGTTGACCCTCTGTTGGTCTGCATTTTCAGAAACGTGAAAACCCGATAACTGCGAGACACATCAATGATTTAAATACATCAAATTAGTATGCGATTTTGTGACTGCAATTGCAGTTCTGTGCCATTTTTTTTTTTCAATCGGTTGGGAAAAACGCGTTTAAAACACAAATACGATTTTCAGATATTGTTAACCGCATACCTGGAATTAATCTCTATAAAACTTGCCAAGGCTGACACGGTGCTTCAGTAAAAAGGCATAATTCATGCCAAAGGTTAATATTTCGCAACTATTATACACCAATACTATCCAAGACGTTCTCTGCCTTACACACGGTCCATAATGTTTTGCAGGAATATACGGAATGGCACATTTATTAGAATCTATGCGTGAAAGTTTTGGGGAAATCACTCCAAATGAATTATTTAATATAAATTCGGGGGTGGGTTTAAGTTTTTAAATATATATTACAGATACTTTTTTAAAGTGTAATCATTCACATTAGGATTCTTCTTGCTTACTGTGTATCGCCAACTCGATAAATAAAATCGTCTAAAAAAGTTCTTTCAGAAATATGCATCGTTCAACTGCAAATTAGTTGCGACTTCGCCAAATACGACTCCTGTGATAATAAACGGTACCTACAAGTCAATTTAAACTCGCGTGTAAACAGCATAAAAGACTAGGGCAAATGAGCAGTGTATATTTTCGAATATCAAGAAAAACAAGTTCGTCCCGCTTGTGATTAATCTTGTAAAGCATACTCAGAAAAGAGATTTTCAAAAGTTATTTTAATATAGGGTCGGTGATTCCGTCAAGATCCACTGAAGTCTGTTTCGATGTCATGGGCCATTATTTTTCAGCCATCAATTTAAATACGGTGAAATGCAGCCGCAAAATAAATAAATAAAAAGAAAGAAAAAACACATCATGTTTCGTCACCTCCTGCAAGGAGGTCCACCGCCTCCTGTACAGAAAGGTAATTTCCCTTCGGCCTTCAAAGCAGAAAAAAATTTGAGTGGCCTTACCCACCTAAGGTTATATGTTTTTAACATAAAAGTTTATTGCTATTTTATCTCTGTAGTTGAGGACAGGACGAGACTTTCTACCATTTCTCTGCTAGAGTAAATTTCTCCCATTTTCTTGTCTCACACATACAACCTATGGGACCACATTACCTCATCCGGAAAGAGACCTAACTACCATCGGGCAGTCTGACAAACTGGCTTAGCTGTTACTGGTGTCATTCGATGATGCTTTTAGATTGCAATATCTGTAAAAGTAAGGGACTCGAAATATGCCGATTCTAATAGATTTATGAATGGAGAATGCGATTTTACATTAAAAAATTCCTATTTTCTTTAGGACAAATATTTTGAACTATTAAAGATTAAGATAATAGATTGGAAAAAAGTATTCCCGCTTCGATACAAAATGTGACTCGAAACTGGAAAGATAATGTTGTGCCTTATGTATACAGAAAAATCTACACAAAACTTACTTTTAAAAGTGATTTATATCGTTATTATATGGAACTCGTTAAATATGAAAATTTTTAATTGTAATGTGACTCGAATTGGAAATTTTTTCTGGTCTCCTTGAATTTGCTTTTAATCTATACTTATAATAAAGCTCAATGTGCGTGTGTGTGTGTGTGTGTGTTGGCGCTCTACAGGCCAGACCATTCAACCTACAGCTACCAAATTTGGCACGTGTATACCTTGGAGGCCGGGAATGTGCACCTGGGGGTTATTTTTTCGAATTTTTAACTAGAATTTTATTTATTTAAAAATTAAGCGAAATTTTGACGTGTTTCTGCTATAACTTCAGAAAATATTACCGCACAAAAAAGATTTTTACATGAAGTTAAAGATCAAAAATTTATCTTTTAAAAGTTATAATGTTATAATTTTAAAATTAAATTTCTATTTTTAATGAATTTTTAAATAAATATTTTAACTATGTTTTTCAATAATTTTTTTCGTAAAAAATAAAAATTAAGATTAAGCACGTTTTGCATTCATGGGAAAAAATTAGCTTTTTTCAAAGTGTTGCCATCACATTGATTAAAGCTCCAATTAAAAATAAATTAAATCCTTTTGGAAATGAAATCTGCAAAAATATAACTTTCGGCACGTGTCTGTAGGAAATGAAACAAATATGAAATATTATTTTTTCTAAAAAATATTCAAGAAAAATTATTTTATGATATTTTACACTCTCTATATTATTAATCCAATAAATCAATTTTATTTTAAGGTAAGTTTTGTTTAATATGAACAGGATATCCATTCAAATCATGGCCCCACAGCTAATTTGTAAACCTTTAGTAAGTCGCAGATCTGCTAAAATGGTCTAAATGGAAAATGATTATATTTTATGTAACTTGATTTAATAAATGCTCTAATAAATAAAGCATTTTTGATTTTACATTAAGCTTCTGCTGTGGAAATTACGAATAACAAAATGTTCTTCAAACACTAATATTTTCAATAAAAAGAGTTAATTTCCAATCAACTAAATCAATCACTTAAACTGACTGATTTAAGAAAATTTGAGTATCACTATTCAATAAAAAAAGGATAATTTTAGATTTTCCATCGATCGTTTTAAAGAAAATAAGGCCAATCAGCGCGCAGGTTTCTCAAGATTAATTGGACTAAGATTATGAAAATGTTGAGTTTTTCTAAATTTTTAACATTCAAAACTTCATAAATAAGTCTTAGTTGATCGTGGAAAATAGAAACATTCATTCATTTATTTCAAATTTGGTGTGTCCAGAATATTTCTCAGAATATGATACCTTACTGCATTAAATTTAGACTTCATAATTTTTGAAATATATTTATAGGCCGGAACAAAATATTATTATTGATTTCATTTCAATCCTTTTGAAAGCAAAACTAAAAACTGAATTTTATGCTGAATATGAGAAATTTTTGTTGAATTATTCTTTGAGATATTACATAAATTATGAAAAATATTTTGTAGTTCACATAAGACTTAAATACCGAGCGATTCTGTTCGCAATACTCATATTCAATAATAATAATAATAATAAATAAATAACAATAAAGATGATAAATAAAATAAAACGTTTGGTTTTATTAAAAAATATCTCATTACTAATTGCAATTTCATCATTTCCACTTTAAATTAAAGTTGAAGTTTTACCGGAAATGACAACAAATTAGCAAAATATATATAGTAAATTGAAAGAACCGATCTAAACAACAGTATAAGTTTGGTATGACTATCAAAATTTGAAGATTAAAAATGTTTTGTTTGAGAATCTATTAAGAGACCAGTTACTTAAAATATTTAATTGAAAATTGTAGTGAGCGGTAATACTGGTGAACCGGCTGGTCGCCAAAGGCGGCTAGTCATATATATATGGGCTAATTTTCTTAAATAAATACTCTTGTACTACATGTCATACATAAATACTCTTGTACTACATGTCAGATCACGAATAATTAATTTTTAAAGCCATTAATCCACTTAAGCATTTCATCGCTATTCAATATCTAGCGAAAAATCAAAAAAAAAATTCTAATTTCTAATTTTTAAAAATTTAAATAAATAGCTTTAAAAATTATCAAATATTTTAAAAATAAATATTATAATTTCAATAATTAAAATTTTGTACTTTTTATTTTTTAATACATATTATTTATGGAAACTGTTAAATATCATCAATTAATCTTTGTAATTTTTTTTATTAAAATTTATCATTACCTCTTTTCCTGTAAATTTTTACATAACGTTTTTCTTAATTCAAATTTTTTGATAAAATGATTTTTGTGGTTCCATCAGCTTCGAATTAATCGAATTCTGTTCCTTTTCATTATTTTGCATCGCATATCAAAATTAATTTTCGTAAAAAAAAAAAAAAAAAAAAAAAAAAATCGTTTTTTTTTTAAGTTAGGGAATAGGAAATGGTTCGAGGTTTGTCTTGTTTAAGGACTTTTCAGGGCTTAAACTGGTTCTGAATATTGCAGCCCTATGATTTCTGGGAATATTTCCATTTAATAGATAAAGACTAAAAACAATCCATTTGGGAATGGAATGAAGCTAACGTTATATTATTTTTGACTTTTAAAAACGACAAACATAGTTATTTTATGCAAATACATAACAAAAACGTACAGAAAGAGACATTTTTGCATTTAAAATATAGAGAAACGATTAAAATATAAATAAATTGATAAAATGTATCATTATATATTGACAGTAAAGTGAAAAAGAATGCTTTGCTCATAACATACAAATACATAATGAATGAAATTCAGTTTCTACTAAAGTTTAAAATGTTTTCTTTCCACTGGAATCTCTGATAATGCTGTCGCATTTTAATGTTAAGAAATACAATTTCATTTGCTTAGTACTGGCGAATAAAGAAAATAAAAAACATAAATATAATTATTTTTTCTTGAATTTAATCACTATGTGTAATACTTTCATACGCATTTTAGCACCCTTTAAGCGATACATTTCTAATTTTAAGTGCCGCATATATTTTCAAATGGCACTTTTCTAGAAGACTGAAATTGCCCTTTAGGACAGAACGAGCTAATGAAATTGATTTTCTTTTAGGATTTTACAGATAAAGGTAAAAAAAAAATTAATTGGGAGCCAGGTATTATGAAAATTGTCTCCAATAGGCTGTGGCACCTCCTAATACCGACCTTGTGTATAACTTATGGCCTCCAACTTTAAATAGCTCGACATTTATTTTCTTTTACTAGGAGAAGTACTTAGCTTTCATAAACTTACATTTGCTATCATGGGGATGATTCAAACTCTTACTTCACCGTGTTATTTCTACACAAATCATCAAGTGAAAATGACATCGAAAAGCATTTAAGAAACACGCAGCTAAACTGATTCTAATTTTTGCATGGCTGCAACGGCTGCAACGAAATGGGCTCCAAAACAAATTCTCATCCTTCACCTCAGCGATTTTCGAAGGCCACCGATAATGCCCCTTCCCTTCGAAAAGAGATAGTTCTTTAAATCCTTTCATTTGAGATGATTCTGTCCAAAGAGCTTTTATAATCTATACTTATATAAAGCTCAATGTGTGTGTGTGTGTGTGTGCGTGTGTGCGTGTGCGTGTGTGTGTGTGTGTGTGTGCGTGTTGGCGCTCTACAGGCCAGATCGTTCGACCTACAGCTACCAAATTTGGCACATGCATACCTTGGAGGTCGGAAATGTGCATCTGGGGTATATTTTTTTGAATTTTTAATTAGAATTTTAATTATTAATTAAAAACTAACTTTCCCGTCAAAAAATCTTTTCATTTTCCCACTGCCAAATGAGTAAGGCTTCAGTTTTTTTCCCCACGCTAACGAGGATAGGCTTAACATATTTTCGGCCGGTTATTTTAAACGATTCTGTTTATTTTCTTAGCGTCTGATGTTTTTAAAATTAAACATTGTTAATTAATCGATCTTTCAGATTCATTCTGAAGTACTTTTGAATTAAAATAAAACACAATAAAGGAAATTAAAAATTTCTAATCTGCGTAGCGTTACCCCAATTGGCGTAGAAAATTCACGCATTTGTGTTACCATAATTGGCATTGAAATTTCACGCATGCGTATTGTGTTCTGATTGTTGACAATTTTATTTTCAACAGATACGGATTTGGTTTTGAACCCTTAACATGTTTCTGACCGATTATTTATTAAATTTTATGTATCTAGCTCTACATTTTGCAGTTATTCTGCTCACTTGAACTCAGGCAAACAGATGGGCGAATTTCCTATGTATGCATTTCGCTCAAAATTTGATGGAAATCTGCAAATCTTGAGTTTTATCCAATCAGCTGCCTTTTTAGACCCTATTTCAAATAAAAAAATATCGTACAACCGTTTTTCTTATGTGAAACTAATGTGAGCAATTAGTAGCATTTCTTTAATGAGTGAAGAAAATGATGCGTTAGCAAAAACTTCAAATTATCACACAATTTTCAGACTGTCAATTTCACGCCTGTGAGAATTCCATTCAGGATCAACAGAGAATAAAAATGAATCCATATATTTATCGATCAGAAAAAAATTGGAGCAAAATTATATGTTTAAAAACGTACAATTTCATTTTTTTTCTGAAATTACAAATAATTTCTAAATTAGCCATCATTGTGAGAAAGACCATTAAGGCTTCTTTATGCCTAAATAAGGCTATCTTCTTTCCCTAAGAAAGCTATTAATATTTAGCATACAATATCAAAACCACACAATGGCTGCAAAGACATTACTTTGAATTGTTGCTTAGCACTTACTAGGGCAACATGTTTTAGTCGCATCTGTTTTATCTTACGAGAGGAAAAAAAAGGAAAGGAAAAAAAAGAGAGAGAGAAGACTTGGGCATCAAAAGTCTGCCACATCTTTTTATGCTCGTATCTCACTCCCAGCGGCGCCTAATTTATTTTTAAAATCTTTTTTTCATTCTTGATGCCTTTCCTTCTTCATCCATTTAATGGTGGTTAGATAACAAGCCACAGCTCTGTCCAAACAGAGGGAGAAGATGATTCGTGGGGTTGAAAGAATGAAAATTAAACAGATTTTTTAAAACTAGATTTCAAGTCATCCATTTAGAAAAGTGTTGAAAGTGGCTTAATTGAAGATTGTGCACCTTCTTCTAAGCCGCAGACTCCCTTACCTGTTGATATTAAATTACGAAATTCCTGTATGTTTTCCACTCATTAAAAATCTGTATAGAAAAGTGATAAACCTGAAATGATGTGTACTTTCTGCAGATGATTTGTGCTTGCCTCACATCTACTTTTTCCACAAACAATAAAAATACTTTATTCTAGACTGAGGAGAAATGCATTTTTATTTAGTAATAAATCAAGATTAAAAAAAACTTCCATAAGTTTGTTTTTATTAAATTTTATTTTCCATTTATAGATCTTGAATTTAAATTAATATTAAGTGAGCAACTTTTTAAATTAATATTAAGGCATCCATTTTTTTCTATAATTCAATACCAGATAGTACCTCTCGTATGAACTGAAATTTGATTAAATTAATCAATTAACTTCCTTTTTATTTATAGGGATATTAAAACAGGGCAGAAGATACATGAATACAAAAAAAATTTCGAAATTGTATCAGATTAAGAAGAGAGTAAAAATCGATTGCAAAATTCAATCTTTATAAACATGAATTCAATTTAAATAAAA
>JAPMOR010034098.1:366130-453190 GCA_026543865.1 Argiope aurantia
ATATATATATATATATATATATATATATATACAAAGTTTCAGAGGTTTTTTGTGAAATCTTTCTTTAGTTAAATGAACAACCCACTATTAAAATAAAAGAGAATTCGGACTAATCATTCTATATTATCATCTGCTGAGTCAAATTTGATTCGAGAAGCTAATGTTAATTATTTTTAAAAATGTCCTTTTGGTCTGGATTTCTACTTTTTGAGTTTTAACCATTTTAAAATTAATTTTATATTTATCTTTTATGTCTAATTGAAAAGACTTTTTCTATTTTGGTTTATAACAAGTACATCTTTATTTAAATTTTAGTTTTTGAGATTAAAATTAAAGCTTTTCTGTTTGCAAAACCAACTAAAAAATACATAACGTACATCATGGTATTATTACTTTTTTAAAGAATTGACCATGGATTTTCATTTGTAAATCATTCATGAATAATCTTTTAATTAATATCAGTCTTTAAAAAAATTCAAGGAAAAAAACAAAAACATATTACAAAACAAAACTAAATAATACTCTCTTTAATTATTCAAATGAAATGAAACCATTGATGCTGTAAATTATGTAAAATATATTATTTGTGTAAATATTTGTAAAAACGAATTACATATATAAATTTAAAATCTCAGCTACTTCAACTATCAAATTAATTTTATTAATTTCGTATCGAATATTGAAATAAATCTAACTTAAATTTCAAGAATGAAGACCACTGTTAGAAATATTTTTAAAATTTGTTAAAATCAGAGAAAAATTGCACAGTTATATATATCATTAAAAAGATTATTTGTTTATTTAAATTTTATGCCGGTGTAATTAATATTTTTGTGTAATAATATTTTCTGAAGTTATAATTTAAGGCAAGTAAGATTTCGCTGTGTGGAAATCTGTCTCAGGGAAAATATACTGTAAATTGCAAAGTTCCGTAAAAAAAGGTGCAAAATTTTATAAAATCGATTAAAATTTTCAGGGGATTTCAGAGGATCAAAATTAAATTTTTATATGGAAACCCGTACAAAAAAAATTTTTCACTGAGTAAAATGTGCCCCATCCTCTAATAAGGTCATGTACAAAATTTCAGAATTTTATCATGGAAACTCTCAAAGATATGTTAAAGTAAAGTTGGTGACGGGTCAATCACAAATTAAATGCAAATGTTTACAGCTTCAGTGCAGATGACGTGACGCAGGAGTGCATCATAAGGAAATAAAATATGCTTTATATCCTTAGTTTTAAATACAAATTTTAAAATCTATGCTTCCTGAAAAATACTTTAAAATTTTATATCATGAATTGCAGAATATAACTTAAAAACAGCACAGTAAATGAATTTGTAAAAAAAACTTATGTAATCTTTCCTTTAAGTAATATTTCTTTTATTTAATCTTTCTTTTAAGTTATGTAATATTTCCTTTAAGTTATTATTTCGACAAATGTTTAATATTTTTGAATCAATAAATAGCAAGCCTATTATTTATTTATTCAATCATTACTTTCTGGTTTAATTTGTGTACGACCCCTAAAACACGAACATCCGACATGATTTTTCCTCTTTGCGAACTCATATCCAGGTATCGAAAAGTGGTTTAAGTCAACATTTATGTAGTTTCATATCTTTGAGACTTTTTGTGATAAATCGCAGAAATTTTGTACATGACCTTATTAAAGGATGGGGCACATTTCACTCAATGGACATTTTTTTGTACGGGGTCCGTATAAAAATTTAAATTTTGTATTTTTTGAAGTTAAATCCCCTGAAAATTTTAATCGATTCCATAACATTTCGCACCTTTTTTTACGCAACTTTGTAATTTACAGTATATGTCTATGATCAATACTTAAGAAATAAATGCCGCGGTCAAGGTTTTTGAGACACCCTGTATATATTATATAAAAGAAATTATATTATACATATTATATAAAAGAAATTACATAATATACTATTATATAAAAATTATACAATAGAAAATATTTTATGAAAATATTTTCTACTTATTTAACCTTTCATTTTTATTATAAATCACTCTAATCAATATTATAAATATTAAGAAATCTTGAAATTAAATTTTCTCGCATTCCGTGAGAAATGATGCCACGTGCAAGCTTTAGAAATTTAATTTTATTTTATAGATTAATTGATAAGTAAATTCTGAAAATATTAAAATAGTGTTTTGTAATATGCAACACACGAATGCGCGGAATTTCATAATTCCAATACATTTCCAATCCTATCTAATGCCTCCGTGGTGTCCCTCTACCATCTTTTGCCATCTCCCGACACTGAAAGCACTTTTTTTTTTTTTTTTTGAGAGAGAGAGAGCCGAATTGCGGAGAATAAATCCATTTCCGCTCCAAAATCCAGGCTAATAACTTTCCTTGTCATCGTTTAAAGGATTAGGGCACTTCTCTCCCGTAATCCCGGGCCTCTTGGGTCGAGTGCTTCCGCGCCGAAATTCAAAGGGAAATAAAAACAAGATGGAGTGGTTTTAAAAGCCGAAATTTTTTTGGCGAGCAATAAAAAGATGTCAAGTTATACTTTATCGCCAAATATAAACATTTCTCCGTCTCGTCACTCCCTGAAATAACAGAACGCGAGGCATTTCGGAACGGGTGGGATGAAATTATTTCCTCTTCGTAAAAGGCGAGTGCTTTTAAGAGTCATCTCGAGCTCCATTTTCTTGTGGAATCAGTGCGATGCCAGACATCAAAATACCCGAAAAGGCGATTTCCCAGACTGTAAAAAAAAAAAAAAACAATGGAAGAATGACGACGGAAATTATTTTTTTAAACACTTTTATTCCATTAGAGTTGTTTCATGGCTGTGAAAAGAGAATATTGAAAAATGTCCACTCATTTCCTGAGAAGCTAGAAACTGCATAGATATGCATTACCTATTGTTTTGTATGTATTCTCAATATAACAATTGTTCAATCAGCCTCAAGGTCACTGAGATCAAACAGATCACAACCTGATTTTCGCTCCCTGCTTCCCCTTCTGAATACATCGAACTAAAGGGGATGAAATGTTCAATATCAGATAATCCATTCTATAACCGGAATTTAAGAATCAGTCAATGGATTAATTTAATTAAATTTTATTTTATTGAAATTTTAATGAATATATTCGGATTAGCAACCGAGGTCTATCACGAATTCATTGCAATAATACTTTAAATTCCGGTTCGAGCCAGATTATGAGAATTTAGAAATGCAGCCACAGCTTTATTCATCGTACTGATATTAAAGAAATTTTTTAAAATAATATTTCCAGCCCTTATTGCATTTTATAATAAATCATATTATCCGCTAATATTTCGTTTTCGTGTTTGCTTGTTCTTAAAAATATTTACACATCCTTGAGCTAGATGCACGAATTTGGTATGTGGTCTTTTTATAAAGTGGTTTAGTGTATCTTTATTAGCATCCCTTTTTTAAAGCAACACAAGGTCTATTTTGGGACGGACCTCATAATTTTGAACCGCAGTCAGATGATGAGGACCACACCTGAGCTGGCACCCCATCTACAAACTTCCACACTACAGCAGTTGGAGGAAGTTTGGCTCCGACGGATTTAACGTGCACCAGACGCACTTACACGACGGTTCTTCGGTAGAATCGGACCTCGCACTTGAAACCCTCCAGTTCCGAAGCCGAGATCTTGCCACCAGGCCACAGCGGGCCTTCACAAAACGGAATACTTCAAACTTGAAGAAATTTTTTGCTCATTTGCATGAGGGCATGCTAACTCATAAACATAAAAAAAAAATTAGAAATATAAATTTTAGTATATGTCTTTATCATCAAAACTGAAGTCTGAATCAAATTCTGAATCCAATCCGTCAATCGAATGATAATCTACTTTTCGCGTGAAAGTATAACGACGCATATCAGTGGAATTCTGTATGCGAGATTTTCTTCAAAAGGCTGCAGATTTAAAAGAACAGAAAGACTTTCAATAATAAAATAAAAAAAATTAGGAATATCTCCTTTTGCATTAATTTTGCACTCACCTACACTCCATTACAAAAATCTGGAGAACTTCCTGATGTAAAAGGTACTTTAATTAATTTGGAATATTAAAGAGAACCTCATATATACGTTCAAGGTCACATATTTTCAAATAATTTTACTACTGAGGGAAAAGTATGATTTTGCAAAGAAACATAACATTCACGTTTCTTTACATAGTATCTAATAATGACTGACAGTTTTTTGTACATTTGATAAGAAACTGATAAATTCAATTTTCTTTCGCGGGAGCTGAATTCTGGAAATTTCTGAATGTATACTTTTCAGCTGAACGCATCACAAGATAAACAGAGCCCTATGATGCAACCTTTCTTTCAAGAATTGTGTTCGAAGGAAGAAGGATGGACTTATATTTTCTTTTAGCCAACGTTAAATCCTTACTCGAACTTCAATAAAACACATTATATAAAGATATGGATTAAAATAAAACAGAGATTTAAAAAATAGGACTCTAAAAACGGAGTACCCATAAATTTCCTTATTTAGGAACTATCTGCTTTAAATTTAAAATGGCTATTGACAATCACGAAATTACAAAATGGCATAGAAATGGAACTGGTTTCTGATGAAGAAGTAGAATTTTCAATTTTAAGGTGGAATGAAAACTTCTGGAATAATTTCCATCTAATTTTTTTTTGGGGGGGAGGGGGGAGAGGAGAAGGAAAAGATAAAATTTTGGATAATTTTTAATCAATTGAATAATTAATGGCTTTTCGTCTTTGAAAAGTCGTTAGTATTCTTTCTCTTGCCTTTTAAAACAAATGAACAGACTCTTAACCAATTCATTCAGATGAAACATAAATTACTTCAACGGCTTTCATTTACACTAATATCGCTCAAAGCCAGGAAATTTTCCTTATAATCTTTTTAATTTTATAAATTTACAAAATTTCACAAAGTTATTGTTACATTTTTTAAACGCTCTTTTATTAGAGTACTAAAATGTAGATTTCTTTAATTATTACTAATTTTTTTAGATTATAATTCATTATTGTGGAAGATTATTTTATTATTATACATATTAATGTTCCATATAACAATAGAATCTTGAAGTTGACTGCTTTTTCCTCAAATTCACTATCGAATGGCACTGTTTGTGCATATTCGAAAATTAACTGATGCATCATTAAATTCAGAAATGCTAAAATTGTCATCGATTATTGAAGTGCGGAGACTTAAACGGGCACTTAATACGACTGAATGGCCACAAAGGCGATCTTTTTGTCTAAGTCTTTTGGAACCCGACTGCCTGGAAAAGAGACTCGAAAAATATTAAAGTGACAAACTGGAAAACCTTAGCCAAGAACAGAGCGACATGGAATGAAATTCTGAGAAGGACGAAGCTAGGGTTATCGTGCCAATAAAGAAGAAAAAAATATCGAAAATACAGAAGTGTATCAAAATTTTGGAATTCTATCACTTTAAAAAGTGATAAAAAAAATCAAATATTACATTCCATTATTATAAACAATGAATAAGTAAAAAAAAAAAAAAGTGGATAGAAATAAGCCGAAGCAAGAATATGTTCTCAGCGCGGTATCACTGGCTTCTTTTTGAAGAGGAAAGTCGCTAGAGGCGACTGTACTATTTTGCGACCTTATCGGAGAGAGAATCGAGCCACCCATCATCGAGCGTGCGGCCGGATGTCAGCGAGAATGAAACCCAGACCGCAAGTCGTGATCTTCCTGACAGGGCGCCACCCGTAGTGATTCCATTCCTTGAAGACTTCGAATCAGCAGGACGACTCAAATGGATACATTCTTCAGTCAGAAAACGGAAAATCAGGAATGAGACTTGAAATGGATATATTTTTGAGCGTCTCTTGATTTCAGAATCATTTTTTTAAATTCTGTATGACTACATATAAAAATGATAATATATTATGACTACATATAATGACTACATGAAATTTTTTATAATTGGACTGTGCCAAAAGTAGGAAAGGGTTAGCCTTTACTAAAGGATGTCCTGGAACTTTAAGGGTTGGTCATGCACACATTCATTTTTGGAGTGAATTCTCTTTGGGTTCAACATTGTAAAGAGTAGAACAATAAGATAGTGCAAATCAATGAAAAGTGCACACTGCAGATTGGCCATTTCAGCGATCAAAAATGTTTCTAAACTTCTTGAAATCCCCAAACAAGTGATAAAGTGAGAAATAAATATATTAAAAAAAACTCATCACAAACTATAAAAAAAAGAAAGAAAAAGAAAGTTCCATCCAAAATCAAGAAAGGTACAATTTATTCTAACTGTGCAAGCAATTGCTAGTGAGTATGATTTAAACACGCGGATGTGTTTGATGGTCGAAATTCATCGCATTCGTCCAATATCTCTGCTGGAAAGCATTTTGTGTTTGTTGCATGATCATGCACTAATAACGACTCACTAAAGATATATATATATATTCATACATACACACACACATATATAAATACACACACACACACACACACACACACACACACATATATATATATATATATATATGCTAAAAATCAAGTGAATAAAATGAGTCATTCTACTTGCTAAATATTTTAAATATATATATAAACATTTATCAAATTGAATGACTCATTTTATTCACTTGATTTTTCTACTTACGATTTCTCTTAATTCACAAATCACAAAGCGTAATAAAAAAGCTCTTTGTTTGATGATTTATGGTCATAAAAATAATTTTTCCGACAAATATTATGGAGGCGGTTCCAAAAAAAATGAATAGGAAAAAGTTATTAAATCTCTGTGAATAATATATTGAAGCTGCAAAGGTTTAATTTAAATTTTTTTTAAAGAAAGCCCCCCCCCAAAAAAAAACGATTCCTTGTTCGTATTTCATTTCAGAGATTCGGTTTTAAGAATTCTTTCGCACACTATATGTGAATGGAATCTATGTGCAAAAAGAAATGAAGCAAAAATAAGTTTATGACACAGGAAATCGATTAACTTATAATATAAAGTAAAAGTTTCCTTCGTGCAAAAACACTCTAGAGAGATGCCCAAAACACAATGCAACTATGAAATATTCTTCAAACAAAGAATCAGAGAGCATGCTATGAGCTCGCAATTTCTCGACATTAGGGGAATGTCGCCATTCCTGCTTTCACCTACTTATCTTAAACAAAGCGATGCCGAACATCAATTTTAATTTCTCGTATATGAAATACTGGTAAAGTATTGTAACCATAAAAAAATTCGAACTCGAGATTTTGAGGAATCTTCACGTTTCAGACTTCAAAAAATACAATTCTGGCATTATGTCCTAACTTTCAGAATGGTGTTACGGTTGCCAGTAGTTTCAAGGGCTTTCTGAATTGACATTCTGCATTTAAAATAAGTTTTAAAAAATCAGTTAAAGAAATATGATTACGAAAGATCAAGGGCTTCTTCAATTTGTGTGAAAATCAATGCATCTATGCTGCTCCAGGTGAAAGAAAAAGGCACTCGCTCTCCTTCCCTATCTCCGATTCAAGGCAGGCATGCGCAACTAGCGAATGATAGATACTTGAAATACAGTTTCGATTTCGGCATAGAAATGAAAAGCTTATTTTATCATATTCTTTGTTATTAATTTTTTTTCGGTGAAATCCACGGTGTGTTACTCGAAAGTAAATTCTGGAAATATCAAGAACATTTTCATGTACTGTTTTCTCTGTTTGGATTACCTGGAAAACTGCAACAATATTTTTAAAATTTAAAACTGCGGGTCTCGAAATCGTTCGGATTACAGTCTGAAGAAAAGTTCGGATCCTCACTTAGTGCCCACTAATCACTATTTAAGATTGCATAAATTTGAGAAGCCTCGATATTTTTTAAAGTTCAGTTTTGCAGTATTTTTAAAGTAAATTGATTTTGTATTTGATTTAAAAAAAAACATGCACTCAGATTTATTTGAATAGAAATTAAAAATCATTTAAATTTTAGAATGTATTTTTAGGATGTGTCATTCATTACAGTATTTATTATTATTATTATTTTGCTAATAGTTATTTGTTTACAGGTTTACTTGTATTTGAGTACTTAGCTTGAGTTAAAAAAGATTTCACAAAACTTTCTTTTATCATTTTGTTTAGATTCATGCTGAAATATTTAAGACGGGAGTAATTAAAAATAGTTCTATTGAACTACTATTAAATGTTTTGCTGCTTTTATTTCTTATAGTATTTGTACTTAAAAAAATGTTTATAATACTGATTAAACTAAATTTTAAAAGATGTCTAGTTTCGAATTAGGGTAAAAGAGGCATTATCTAAGCCTTGCATGGCTTGATAAATGTCTCTTGAAGGGAAAGAATCCACTAGAATATACAAAATGGCACTAAGAAAGCAAGGGCCAGCTTTTTTTTTTTTTCAAAACTATTTTTCAAATAAAATGCATTGCTTATCTTTCGAAATTGACAAAAAAAAAATGTAGGAAATCTATGAAGGACTTCAGTGACTCTGTCATTTCTGTCGCTAGTAAAAACAACAAGCATGAGCATAAATATAAATATGAGATGCTTATCTTAAGTTCGTGTTTAAACATAACTCGTTCATTTTTATCCAAACGCATTTAAGTTTTTCTCCAGGAATATCTAAATTAAAAACGATACATTTTAGATTGAAGAAATGAAAGGAGAAAAAAATTCATTTTCCTTCTTTATCTCGTGAATACAGACTAAATGTGGTTATTTTTTTTTCCGCTGGTATTGCAACAATTCCTTCATCAAATTTAGGAGGATGCCTTCTAAAAATAGCGTCCAAGTAATGGAGCGGAAGACGACGGTCATTAGCCACCGTGCTGACTCACTGGTGGAGTGGTTCTGCCCGTCGTCGAGTTATTCAAAGTATCTGACCTCACACGACGACGGCATGCCAGTATTTGGCCATGAATATTAGGCCCGATTAAAGAGCACTTAAAAGCCTGTCCAGTCATACTGAGAGGGTATTTAAAATCCATTTGCTGACAGTCTTTCCTAATGAACCAGGTTTGTTTTCGAGAGCGACAACCCTTCCGATTCCCTGGTCGTGGGCGAAAGACAATGAAATGTTTTGGAGAAACGTTAAAAGACTGCATTCAATACTTTTATGTCATTATTTCGGGTTACAAAATAATCAATTCGATTATTACCCTCAAATTATTCTTGTTGTACTTGTTATCACATTCCGTTTGGTTAAAATGCATTTCATTTTCTCACCTAAAATTGAACCTTCTCCTGTACTCCAAAAAATTTCAGATCTTGCAATTTGTATGAAACATTTTTTTCAAAGTCCAGCGTTTAATTATGAATATTTTTTGAGCCGAATAAATTAAAAAATTCGTGGCATAGTAAAATTTTCAGTAAATAAAGATTTTTTAAAAGACGTGAATTATAAAAAATAAAACTTTATTATTAAAATGTTATTTAGTGTTTAAAATATTTTTCTTTGATAATTTGCAGATGGATACCATAATCTGAAATTATAAAGCAATTTATAAAGCAATATTTGAGATATTGGAAAGAAGAAAAGGCAGGTCTAAATTCTCGAGTATCAGATTTCCCGCCGAATGTTTCTTCGTATTTCAAAAAGAATCGACCTGTTCCCATGATTTCTGAATACTTTGAATCTATGCCGTCATTGAAAAAAAAATCAAGCTTATTTAGACATTAACTTAAGAAGAGCTTATATTTCTTTTTTAACTAGGAACTTCACTTTCCGTTGATGAGCATCATTCTTAAAGATACTGTTTGCATTGATTCGTTTCAGAATATCCAGGATAGATTCTACAAGCACAGTTAAGTCTCGCATTCAAAATTTAAAATGTGTTTACTAAGAATCATCTTTATTACTGATTAAGGAAAATGTGTATGTTTTAGGGCAGGGGTATGCTATGTAGATTAGAATATTTTATGTACCGCTACTTAGTTTGGCCCAATTTTCCTACTTTTAATAATTTTTCCAGCTTTATAACTTAATAATTTAATAAAGAACTACAACTCAAATTTTAATAACATCTTGAATTCATTAAGTATATATCGTAATTCTCGCATTCTTTCAACAAAACTCTAGAAAATATTATCGCACGAAACTGATATTTACACCATTTTTAAAAGTCTCATTTTATTGATAACAATTTAGTTGAGCTCATTTTTTAATAAATTTCAACTATTTAAAAAAAATAATTTTATCCATAATTTTTAAAGTTAGATTTAATGTTATGAAGAAATTCATATCATTTTCATTATTTCATAAAGCATTTCATTGCAAATGATTATTTGAGCAATTTACTAAAGGATTCATAAAATGAAATAACGCAGCCACCCAAGATGACGTGCTGTTTGAAATAGGGTACTTGGACTCAAGTTTGTAATGACATTATGATGATATGAGACAAAATTCCATTAGAAAGGGTATTATACCAAATACGTAGAATAGAAGTAAGTCTATTAAAATAATATGGATTTAATGTCTATTACAATACGATTTTTAAAATACTTGGTTGATAGAATCGTGAGCTTCAAAGAAGAGGTCTAGTATAATACAGCAAACATTCTTGGACAAACAGTTAGCCACCAAAGGTTGAAAAAAAAATCTCAGACAAATACGATGTTAAATAAATAATTCATAAAATATGCAGTCGGACGAAAAAATACTGCCAAACATCAAGTGGTGGCTGCACACACTAAACCATATAAGTTTCATTACGTTGCAGATGAAACTTTCAGACAAGAGACGGCGCATAGTCTTTAAAGTGATGGGGTGAATGAAAACACAAAATTAATACATAAGTAATAAATTCGGTGATATTGCACCGTACTTATTGCAAAAAGTGTTCACTGGTGTAATCGTCAAATTAAATTTACGATTCTGAAAGCCAACGGAAAGAGCTTTCTCGATTATAGTAGGCACATCGGCAGCAATCGAGATTGTTGAGGTAATTCCGAAGAAAGACTGATAAATCTGATTTCATTATATACGCATTATTTTTGTACTTTACTAAGCTCCAGTTTCATGTTGATAAATTTAAATGTCTGCAACTTCCGAATCGATAAACGACCTTTATTCAATTACTACATTCGATTTCGTTCTGTGATGTGTAAGTTTTTATTGTGCGACTTATTTTCCTTATTTTGTGGGGTTTTTTTTATTATTATTCTTGTGTGTTTGGTGTCATGTGGCATTAACAATTGATTTTTTTTTATTAACTCCATTCTTAAATAAATAATTGATATGTTCACTATTGCCTCTTCCTCTATTTCCTCCCTTCTGACCGACCAATCATTACGTAATTAGCCTGGTTTGGATGTGCTTCCTTTGTCCATCTCTTCTCATTGTCCTCTATGATAATACTTCTGTTGACACATCCAAGGATCTTTATTCTTCTTCTTCGATGGCTTGACTGCCCCGGGTGGGCCCTGGCCTTTCTCAAAATTCCCTTCTAAGTAGTCCTCTTCTTAGTAAAGGTTTTCCGATTTGACATTTTAATAGTTTTCAAATCATTTTTCAGGCAATCATTCTTGAGTTTTGGTCTCTCTCTTTTTCCGGTCAAATGGTTTAACCAAAAAGATTTTTAAAGATCTCAATAAAAAAATTCGATTGGTATCCAATCTTGTTAAGTGTCCAGCACATTTAATCTCTTGTATTGCAAGAAATTTAATAATATCTGGCTCTTTATATAATTTATAAATTTCCGAGAATAATTATTGGTTTTCTCGAATAATTTTTTTAAAAAATTTTCTCCATCGTCAGCCCTTGCAGGCTTCTTCTTACTTTTGTCTTCAGTGCCGCGTTTTTTCTTTCGACAGATTTGGTTAAGAATTCCACTTCACCGTAATGTGAATATTCCTTCGGAAAATATTCATCACCAGGTAGTTACGCCTGTCCAGTTGCGATCCTCAAATACGCGCTGAAAGACAGCCAACTCTCCGACGGATTGAATTTATACATACATTTCTTTACGTATATATTATATACGTAAAGTATTTTATGCATATATTTAATTTAGGTGGCAAAACGTATATCAAATTTGATGTATCTCATTACATTTTTGACTTGTAATGTTCACATGCATAAAAAGGGGCAAACCGGTAAACCTCCTTTTGTCGAATTTCCTTCAGAATTTGACATAAACCTACATTTTTTTAGCTAAAGATGACGTGATTAATTTCATCTATTTATTATGTTCTATTTTTTTTATTTTTTTTTTTTTGAGTTAACATATTTAAGGAATGACTGACAGACAAGATTTCCCCCTCCCCCCGATTTCGTGGGGAGGAGATTATTAAAACATGGATATTGATCGAAATATCGACGATTGCAATACTTCATAAAGAAATACTAAATATTATTCAAATAGGGGACGAATTAAAAAGTGAAAAGCAGATTTTTTTTGGCTTGATTCCATAATCTCGTAAATCTTTTTTTTAATGGAATTTTCCTGGTTTTAATAGAAAAAAAATCAATAAATATTATTTTAAAATCCTCGGAAGTCAATTCACCAGTCAATGATATTCCAAGGCAATTTTAAGCAGTCGTAAAAACGTCTATAGCTCAAAATAAATTGATCAGAAACTCGATCTTTTTCAAATAAAAGAAAATCCCTTTGATATTAATTAACATACACAACAAATCGCGGCGAATTATAAATATTATTAAAAAAAAAGGACAAAAAGAAATACTGTCCTTGTTGTATCAAAATATTGCATGCTGTAAACCCTACACTGAAAAACATGCAGCTTTTCTATATAATAATAATTAGAGATTTTGCGAAAACGTATAAAATCGGGAATCACATTCAACAATTGAGGAGAAACGTAATTAATCTAAACAGGCTTTTCCGCCAGAAGTATTTTGACAAATTTGCCACACAACATTTTGATATGACAGTGGCAAATATGAAATCTCCTTTTGTTCATATCTCAGTCCAACGAGCAAATACAGATGGATCATTAAGCAATCGATGCAAGGCGTCAACCTGTAAAAAATGAGTTATTAATGGTGAATGTAACAACAGGTGATTACTTTCAACCACTTGATTGCGATAAGAGGCGCATTTGGATCAACACTCTGCGGGAAGCATTGATTAATTACTTCAGATGCTCCATCAGACTTGAATTGAGATCTTGTTTTGGTCGTGATATTCGGCTTGCCCTTTCCCATTTCAGCACCTCCCCACCCGCCCTCAGGAACAATTAACTTGTTCCCAGGCATTCGGTACTTTTTATATACTTCGTATATGAGAAAGTAAAAACAACTTCAAGAATTTCAAAATATGAAAATCGAAGAAGCCTTTCTTACTTTTAATTATGTTGTCAATTATGCCATCTTACTTCAAATGTTTCTGTTAAGTTCCGATGAGTGTATGCGTTCATTATGACCGCATGGATTGAATCGTTTTGGAAAATCTGAATTTCTATAGGCTGAATTCGGCTGATATATTCCTATAGGCTGAAAAAGAAATCTGCTTATGATATGACTGATCCAAAAAGATAATATTTGGGGAAAATAGTCTGACACTTATTTAAAATTACACACAATCTACTGATAATTTAGAATTAGGGCAGTCAAAAAGAATCGATTTTTAAAATACATATAATAACATAACAAAATAATTATAATATATATCTACCAAAAATAACAAACGGTTTCAAGTACACAGCATTTTTTAATGAAAAGTGAATTTGGAAAAATAATAAACAAAAATCATCTTTTAATTAATATAAAAAAATTTCCTTTCTGGAATGTGTAGAATAACAGAAAATAACAAAAATATAAAAATACTAAAAAGGGGAAAATTGCATTTAAAAAAAACATTTTCTAAAAAAATTTCTAACCTATCATAGCATTTAAACTTTTCTGGAATTATAATAGGAAAAATAATTTTATGAAGAAAAATATAAAAGAGGAAATGACGCATTTAACTTCATCTGCAAGGACAAATGCAGCACATTTTATATAGCTGCAAGACTGATACTCCGAAAACGTCAGAACTAATCAACTGAAAAGTAAGCTTCTGTGAAGATTGCTTGAGTTGTCCGTCACCTTTCTTATAGTCGTATATCTTAGCTAGAATTTTATTGATTAAACTATAAGGACCAGATGCAGCAAGTTACGCATTAACAAGTATGATTGATTTACACATACTGAAAAAAGCTTCCCTCCATTAACAAGTGAGTTTCCCTCCCTTCGCATCATTTTCGAAGACTGTTGCTCTTGATCATCAGAATGTTAAGTTGCAAGAGGAGTTGCGCTTAAATTTAACTTCAATTCACAATATTTTTCCTTGTGTGTGTGTGTGTGTGTGTGTGTGTGTGTGTGTGTGTGTGTGTAAGCAGCGAAAGACATCTCTTTCAAACATTACATTATGTATCAGAAAAATATATAGACAAGACGATGCAGAATCTGTTTATCCTCTCACAAGTCCTCCACCCTAAAATAAAATTATCAGAAACAAAGAATATATTATATGTTATTGTCTGTAATTCTCTTCAAACGGTGGATATCCACTGTTTAATGTCCTCTAGCACAGCATCGAAAAAAAAAAGCCACCAAGTGGATCTGGAATATTAGAAGTTGTTTTAGGCATTGAAAATATTCTCTATTTTTTTTAAACCATTTTTTGCATCTAAAAACCTGGAAGTTGTGGACCTTCTCGTCAGCAATAGGAATTATTGATTTCTTGTACACTAAACAGATCTTATATCTTCAATGGAAATTTTCGAAGCAAAATAAATAAAATAATCAGACTATATTTCTTTTTAAAAAACTACTAAATGCTTTATGCCTTACTACTTCAATTACTTAATGCTCAAACCTTAGAGAAAAAACGTTTAAATAAAATTTTTAAATTGGAAAATGTGCCTTTATTTTCTTAACTATAGCACTTATGCATGTACTTCCAATTACAAAGTTTCATCAAATAAGGTACTGAAATGTGTAGAGATACTTTGGTTTCCGTTGTTGTGATAATAATTAGAAGTTAATAATAAAATTAAATTTGTAGAGAAAGTTCCTGACCTCCTTTTTCTTTCTTACAACATATGGGACAAATGTGCAGACGGAAAGATATACACCGGACATGAAAATCGACTTTTTCAAAAATTTTACTAGAAACAGGATACATCTTAATCATAATTTTGATGTTCGGTGAATTTTTTTTTCAAACATATCAAATGAAGGTTTCTATATAAGTTTTTTAAATGCTTTTTGGGAACATTATAAATTTTTTGTTTTCCAGATTTGTAAGTAATAACTTATTGTATTTGGAATTTTTGATTCCACTTTCAGCAGAAGTGGTTAAATTCAATGCATCAAAGCAAAATTTAGGAAGTTCGTATATTCATCTCAGAAAATTGCTGGCTAGCGCTTGTCATCTAGATTATTATTCCCTTGAAACGATGGAATATCTTCATTTTTCAAAATCTAAAATCATATTTATATCATGTTGGAATAGCAGTTTTAGTGACAAAAGGTTAAAGGTGTCTTTTTCAACAGGATAATATTTACAATATCCTGTTACAATCCTGTTAGTATAATACATATTGCAAGTTGCATGATAAAAATAAATAATTGATGAAAGAAAAACAAAGAAGAGAAGTTGATGCTGTAAAAATATCTATAAGATAAGCAAACAGACAACCATTTTACCTTTTTATTGCGAGATATAAAACTTGTTACGCATAGAATGACAAGATGGATGCAAAAACGTCAGATGAAGACAGGACTGACAAATGAAATCTAAAACATTACCATGCTAATGTGTCGCACGAGAACAAGTTTTTTCAACATGTTTTAAGCTGCTTAAGAACAGGGGGAAACAAAACAACAAGAACATAGAGGCTCTTGCATAGACAGCTGGAATTGCTATTCATTCTAAATAAAGGGGATTTATCGTGCTGAAAAACTGCACCTATGTTATGACCATCGAAGATGGTTTCATTCCTAGAAATAAAGCCATCTCCGTGCAGATCTAGAAAGCAAAGCAAAATTAAGACACGTAATTAGCAATAAAGTCCATGGAAGAGTTCATATCCATCTTTAGAACTTTTATTTTGTCAAAAAAATGCTGCCTTCCGTTATTTTAAATAATTTTATTTTTAATCTTAAACAAATATATTAAGACGACACTCATTTGTCACTGTCTCTATTGCGCCTTTTTAAAAATCCGATTTCAAAAGAAAAAAAAAAAAATTAACGAAGATCTCATTTAAAACAGAAAAAGAATGCAGCTAATGTTTTTAAAAGGGGGGGGGGCGACAACGAAAAATAGCAACTCTTCAGCCAACTCGCAGCCGTGGCATTTTGTAAAAAAAAAACTTAAACGTTAAGAAACATTTTACTCAAAAAATAATTAATAAAAAAAAGCTAAGAAACACTAGCAATGAAATAAAGTCGCAAAACCATAAAATAATAATAAAAAAACATCATGAAAGAGAAGATTTAACATGCAAATTAAACGCTACACAAACTCGCAGTTTAAAGTCTGGCTTTTTTAATTCTTGAATCAGTGTTTGTTATTCGATCCACCGACAACTGACGTCACATAAAAATAATTCAACGCCTATCTCCAATCAGCAGAATTAGTCACAACAACGGGAAATACCCTCTGATTTTATGAATGGAGCTCCCATCCGTTTCTGTTCAGGAGGGGAGGGGGGCAATCGATAAAGAAGCTCAGTTGTTGAGCTCTGTAAAAGGATCTGTCGGAGGAAAAAAAAAGGCAGGGCGTGTATGTTAATAAGCAGCTAGGATATTCCGTCTTCCTATTAGAAAATGAATGATGTCATTGTGAAGGCCCTCGTTAAAGAACTCGGAACTACCGGATAAAAAAATAACAAGCTTTCTCTTAATATAGCTGTTAATAAGTATTCAAAAAGTTACAAAGTGGCTGTCGAATCGCTTATTAACAGGCGTTTATTCCAAAAATATTTAAAATAAATGATTTAATAAACATTTAAAGTGATTGTCGAATCGGTCAAGAATATTTAGAATGCATCTTTATTGTGTGTTATGGCAAATAAATGAGAAACAAATCTTTTTGAAAAATTCCAGAAGACTTTTTTAATATCTTTATGTATAGACGTAGAATCGAATAGAATTTGTAAAATCTTCATCTTGCATGTTGGGTTGTTTACATGCTTCATAGAAGATAACGCTACTTATTTGCAATAGGTTAATACGAAAAAAAAGGAATTTTAATCGAGCAATTTAGTAATATTTTATAAGGTAATTAAATCTAATCTTTGTTATATTTTTTGCTCCTTAGTACTTAGATTTTATTAAACCCGAAATGTAAACCTGAAAGTTATGTTTGCTAAGCTAAGTTTGAAAGCATTAGAAATCTGAAAATAAGGTCTTTAATTACATCCCCCCCTCCCCAACTTCATTCTTCTTTTAAATAAGAAATTATTTAAATAAAAAAATTAACAGACTTTTTTGATTGTGTATTTTTAAAATTTACAATCACAAATTCACATGGAACCAGGAGAAATTATTTTATAGTCCATTAATATATCCATTTTAAAAGCGGAATATATTAAATTTTTTTTATTTAACCCTTTCAAGGACCATGGGAAGTATGCTTCCCACCAAATTTATCAATCTTTGTATGAAATTATGAAGGTTGGCATAAGTTCTGACAAACTTTTTTAGAAAGACAGAAACCTAGATGCTTCAGTTCTTTATCTCATCCAAAATGATGTGTCTTGATTTGCTAATTAATTATTAATTCACCAAATTAATTAATTAATCAAATTAAATTTATCTAATAAATTAAATGAATCCCTTTCCTTATTTTAATTTCAAGCCTAAAAGTATTTTAACATAATATGACTAGAAAAAAAATGGCCCTTTAAAGGGTTAAATAATTATTTTTTTGCTTTTAAGTCTTGTATATAAAATTTCACAATTAATTTCAAACTAATTTCTCGATGAGCTAACCCTTACGACAAATTTGTATCGAATAGATAAAAAAGCGTTGATATTGTGATTTAATTAATATATTAACATATCATCCAGTTCTGAGCTGTTTCTAATTCATCGGAAAGTTAGTAATTAAAATATATTGCAAAATTTGCACCGAACGAATAAACAAAATAAATCGAGTTACTAAAAATGTGTTAGTAAAAAAGCACTCTTTCACAAGCTCAAAATGAAGCATGTTTGCATGGAATAATTCGAAGCTCCACTTAGACGATGTTGCAAAATAGCAATCGACAAATAATGGTTGATAGATACACTGTGTAAATAGATTGAAGCTATAATAAATAAATTAACTTTCCCCTTCCATATTTCCAAATTAAATTCTGCCGAATTTGATTAGTCATTCATTGAACTCCAGGATTTCAAAATTTTAGGAACAATGGAAATTAAAAATCCTACAGTCTAGACACCTCCCCCCCCCATCAGTCAATCAGTCAGCATTTACTAATGGTTTTACTAATTGTTGATAAGTTCTTATTATTATTATTTGAGTTTGGAGCTTTTTTTTTCTTCAACTGTGTGATTAACATTGCGGGGATGTTAATGCTATAATGTATTCTCATAATGTTCACATTTAATTTATAGTTTCATTGTCATACATATCTGATTACATACACCCTTAATTCCTTTATATTATGTACTTTTAACTAAACAGCAACCAGTTCCTTTGGTATTTTCGTCTTGTATTTCGTCTTTTCTTTTTTTTGTTTGCGAATGTTTTAACTCTTTGGAATTAGATAAGTTAAAAGCTACCCTACCTTTTGCTTAGCTTTTTGTGCATGATGCACATTAGATTTTGTGCATGATAAAGGGTGATTAATATTAGTTGGAACAAAAATAAAGCATACTTGTGAATGAAGTAATTTACTTTAATAAATCAAATTTACTATGAAACTACTCCATTTCGTGTCACACTCGTAATAGAATAATAATGAATCCAATGTCAGTTATCCCCAGATTAAGTTGCAATGACTCCTAGAGCAGGTGAGGTACGAAGACTTTGTCTTTTAACAAATATCCATAATCGCAAAATTATACGGAGTTAAATCTCGGCGGCAAGAAAGCAATAGCCAATCTTTTGATCCAGCAAGGCCAATTCAGCGATGGTATAGACGATCGTTCTGATATTCAGATACGTTGTCATGGCAATGATTTTTCAGAACTTCGTAGAAATGTTTTGCGGTTTGTTTCAACCATGGGAGTTCATCTTGGGTTAGCAGCCCGTGTTCTGAAACTCTCACCCGCAATTCGATGTTGTAACGATGCGGTGGTTCTACACCAAAGACAGGCAAAACTGTCGTCGAGCAACGATAAACGAAGATGTTTTGGCACATTCCAAACCACAGAGCGTTTTCTCTTGTTTGGATGGCGCCATTTTGATAATGGTGAAGGAAAATGCTTTCTAGCAGCTAATTCGGTTTAGCTAGTGGTTGTTTCATACTCGTTAAAATTTTCGCTCTTGCTAGATATAACTCGCATTATTGTAATCTTGGATTAAATTTATTTTGGCTAACTAAATTACTTACAAAATTAGTACTATGTTGTTCTTTTTATTCTATACAATATGAATCACTCTATATTTTAAACATGAAAAGTTGATGTCGCTCATATTCATGAAGTTTAATATTTTATTAAAAGTTTTTTTTATTCCGATAGCAGTGTATGAGTCAGCGGTAAGGGCGCAAATAAGCGAAAACAAAAATTCCTGCAAGTCAAAATGCATTTTATAAGCTATTGAATTGCTGTGATTAAGGTTGGTGGATTGTGTGGAGCACTGAATTTTGTCTCTCATACCGGCAAATTTTGTTTCTTTTCTAAAAACTTCCTAAACTATTATTTTTCATATTTAAGAATTCTAATCAACCTGGTCCTGGTATTTAAAACTTCTGTTCAAAAATTCTGGCTTTTATTTTCTTTAAAACTGTGCCTCAAAAAAGTGAAAAACACAAATGTTATTAAAAGATTGACACAAATCAAAATATTGTAGTCAGCAACAATATTTTGCCGATTTTTCGGAAATGAAGTTGTATATCGCCTGCAGAAACTCAAAGTTAAGCGAATCTTTGCTTCCCCCATCCAGCTTCGAAACTGTTTTTAAATATAATAAGTAACAAGCGAAACATTTTTCATTTCGTTTTCAAAACAGAAAAGTAAGTTTTAAAAAAATTGGAAGTTGTCAATCTTGCCAAGACATTCCATTTGGTAGTTGATCCAATGAAATACTGAACTTGCAAAGTAAAGAGCTGATTATCGATGAACCTATATAAGATGTATGAGCTTTAGAAGAAACCGGCATTTGATTCTAATATACACTGTAAACGCAAAGGATAGTTACAAGCTCAGCTAAAGATCTCAATTCAAATAAAAGAAGGGAGTTCTAAATGAGAGAGACAATTGAATTTTACGAAGAATGTATTTTCGGAATGAAAAATATATTACAGACAAGGAATGAATAATATATTCATTTGCTCTGGTGGAATTTTAAGTAAGACAAATAAATAAATAATCTTTGATTCGTTAGATTATTTATTTATTTGTCTTTGATTTGTATTGATTCAATATCGTTGCCTTCTTAAAATCTAACGACCTCGTTAGACGAGATCGTTAGATTTTAAGAAGGCAACGATATTGAAATATTTCTTTTTGTGAAATACTTTTCTTTTAATATGTTAGATCTTGCATTGATTTTGTAAAGAAAATTATATTCTTTATTATATATCATTCTTTCAAATGGCTACATTTCTACTTCGTGCCTCTAATTAAATTTCGAATGTATTTATTTATATTCAAATTTGTCGAGTTGTTCAAGGCGGAAAATGACTTTATGACAACCGCGATGCTCTCATTCTGCTCCTCACGTCATCGGTGCCATTAAATCTGAGACTTAAATAAATCCCGCGCACTTCTAACACCTAATAAACACTTACTCTCTGCAGATCTTTATGGGTGGTTTTCTCGGAATCTCCTCCGGTTGTCTTATCGGCAGCAAATTACTCATCCGTATTTAAAGTTTATGCGACATTCGAGGGTTTGATGACTGACAAACTGTGGGAAGCATTCCGAATGCGGAACCAGAATCGTAGAGTCAAAAGAGTAAAGACGTCCGTTGAAATCACACCCTAATTCAAAAGCGGTTTAATTCAGAATTTGCGTTCAAAAACTTAAAAAAAAAAAATACCTTTAGCTCACTGCCGCATGCGATGGCCAAAGCCGCTCAATTTTTTTTGTACAGTATGTCGAGAGGTGACGGTTATAGCAGTCTTTCATTAATAAACGAAATATTTTTAATGCATCATTTATTTACCTTTGACGACCAGTTTGTTCGCCAAGACTATTGATTTTTTAGGTTGTTAAACGAATAATAATAAGCAGTGCATTTTTTAAAATTTCACCTTGTTGTTTGATACGACCGAAAGATAAAATTTTAATGGAATCGCACTACTATAAATTACTACAGATGCAAATTAAAAAGTGTACAAGTAACGAAATAATAGAAAAAAAAATCCTACTTCAGAACCAACGTCCAAAAAATTTAAATATGAAATTTAATTTTTGCAAAAGTGTGTGGTTGAGTATTTTGACGGATGAGTTTTAATTTCATTATAACATCAAAAACAGACTGTGTGCTGAATTATAATTAAAAAGTTGTACAAAAAGGAAACTGATGTAATAAAAAAGGCAGTTATTTTAAATTTTAAAATAATGCAAAATCTATTTTTGCGCGATAACAGCTTTGAAAGATATGAATATCAATTTCCATCGGCAAGTCTTGGCAATTATTCAGCTAAGGGACGTTTAAGCCTATTTTAACATCCGATAAAACTTTGTTTTCCGCCTATTTCTTTAATTCTGAATTCTCTTATACTCCCCACCCCTTCTGATTGAAGGGAATTCATGATGACATGACGAGTCTGTAAAATAGGCGAATCCTCTCCGAAAAAATTTCCATTCGTACTCCATTGATTGAATTAAACGCAGCTGTAAAAACATCCAATGAAGAGTTTGAAAGGTTCGTATGACGTTTTGTTCTCATTTGACTATTGCCATTCGGCAATAAGTAATTAGAGCGATTTAGCCACGCACGTTAAAGTTTTAACTATAGAGATTCCTTCATTATTTTAATACACTGAATTAAAAAAAAAGATGCAATATTCTAAATAACATGCAAATGGCTTTTGTGTATGATTTTCCATGTCTTGAAACAATCGAAAAGCTGTTTTCTTCAGTAATCGTATGGTGGCTACAGCAGCAAGTATTTCAGTACCAGCCACTTGAAAAGTGTGTTTCCATCACGAACAGCCATTCATTGTGTAGTTTGTCATGATTTAGTGAAAATTTTTGATTCGAAATCACTTTGAATATATATATGTTTCTTCCTAAAACAAATTCCGATTATAGCTGCCCCAATCATCATTTGTTTTTGGGATAGAAAGAGTTTTTATGAGCAAATTAATGTTAAAATAATTGTCTTATTTTTTAATTACTATTTTTTCTTTATTATTGTCAGAAAGAAATCTTCACTTCTTAAAAAAAATATACTGAAAATGTTCTCAAAACAAGGAAAAATTAATAAGTATTTTTATCAGAGAATGACAACATTGTTTTTACGCGCAATGCCGTAAATTGCCAGAATCCATTCCCAAAAAAAATGAATTGATTTTCTAAACAATGGCCTATCATTTACGAATTCAAAAATAAATAAAAAAATTATTTCATTGCTAAATAGTAAGCATAAATATTCTTTTGAAATTGATTTCACAGAGAAACTATCTTAAGATATTTTAAGTGGCTGCTTCAAATTGAGTAACCTTTCGTTATTATGAAGCCAAAAGAGAAAACAAAATTTTCTTTAAGGTTTGCAATTTCCAATGATAATTCAAAACTTTTTGCAGGAATTTTAAAACAATTAATTATTATAACAAGAGCGAAGACAATTGATTGCTCTGAATGCGAACTTTGAGGATGGGGCATCACAGAGATAATAAATAAGCCAATGACAATGAATCATTTTCTAAAACAATGAATCGTTTCGGAAATTATGAATTTGTTCCAAGTTGCCAATATCTCGTTCTCAACTAACATTAAATAACCAGTTGCGCCGGATTTCGATCGTTTGTCAGGATTTAAGCAAGCGGGAGTGGTTTCTCTGAAACATTCTCGCATGCTCAGCAAAGAAGCCTTACCCCCCCCCCCCACCACCACCACACACACACATACGAATACATTTTTGTAATTCGGGTAAAACCGCGAATGCCTTGCATGGTAGCGGCAAAACAATAGTTAAGAAATATAGATTGTTGGCGTAATTTAGCATTTGTACTGAATCTTTTATGCGAATATGTATTTTGGACAGGGTTTTTTTTTCAATTGATTGAAGCCAAAATTTTATATAAACTAGCAGTTGTCGTTAAAAATTATTTACTAGATTTCGTTGATTTAAGTCATTGCGTTTAAGAGGTATTGTATTCACATATATGCGAAACTAGAAAACGACAGATAGTCAACCGTTTGATGGATTTCGTTCAAATTTTGATAAGAATCTAAATTAGACGCTTAACCCTTATACCAAATTTTACCTATATATCTCTTTGCGTTTTGTAGTTATCGAGTTCCCATGTATCCGATCAGTCGGATCTTAATTTCGTAAACCAAATTTCATCCATCTAGCTCAAAGCGTTATTAAGTTATCCGAACAGTCAGAATCTCGAGAATGTGTAATCATTACTCGGGGAGGCCTAAATTATTGAGATCCATCAAAATCTCAAGTTCAAATGTTTTTGAAGATTACAATACTTTCTCCACATGCGAGAAAGTAAAAGAGAAACTTGGATTTGTCAATAACATGCCTATTAGTTATGCATTTCCCCAATGCAGCCTGTAAATAAATGGCTCTTATAAAACATTCAATTTGGTTAAAGAAAAATTTAAGCGAGATTCGAATCACTAATCCTCAACATCGTAGTTTCGTAATCATAGCATTGTTAAATGCACAAAGTTTCCTTCGGTTGACAAGAGGCGATATTAAAATGAAAATTTATTGGCTTGGACTACTCTTTATTTATATCTCAGATTCCTATATGAGGGTTTTTTGTTACAAATTTCAGGGATCATGTACTTATCACAATAGTTTATTAAAAGGGTGAGATCAGAAAATAATAATGCATCCATTATTCAATTTTAAAAGATGGTCGAGTGATACATTAATAAAAGTATTTAGAAAACGTGTTTAAAATGAACATCCCACCAAAACAACTGTGAATTTTTCAAACAATATTTGCATATTTGTGCAGTTGCATAACAAATATATACGGCATAAAGCACAACTTAAAGGCAGAAAAATTTTATTTTCATGTTCAGATTTCCGCTATTTCTTGGAAATACATTAGATATTCAATTTCTCAACCTTTTTTCTCCTTCTTTACAATCTGGAATTTATAATTATTGGTCATATCAAAGTTGGGAAGGGAAAACAAAAGTTTGACTGATTAGGAAATTTTTTCCAAACGTGATGATTAAAAAATGCATTACAAGAAAAGTATTTTCATGTGGCAGTTTTTCTTTATTGAATAAATTTCTGTTCTAAAATAGATGCTTTCGCAAAAAGAAAAAAAAATTGTTGACAGAAATGAGAAACTTTGTGCCTAAATAGCTGAATATATGATAAATGTCTTACTAACTGCAACTTTTACATTATGAGGGTAGTATAAAAATTTAATTTCAGTAACAATGTCCACAAAGCCACGTATTTTCCAACTTTATTCAGGGACACTCACTTTCTCCCCAAAATCAATGAGGCCTTGAATCCCTCGGCATCAGCGCAAAATAAGGGAAGACAAGTCACACGGATGCGTGATTTGCTTCTCGGTCCAAGGTCTCCGATGATTTAAAAAGCAATGCCTCTTTCATTCAATACTGGGAAGATGCTAAATGATCATTTGACGTCGATCCCCGGTGGATAATTAGCGCACATTGGAGGAGATGATGGAACAGCTTCTTGAAGATGTAGGGCTTCGGACACCTTTTCTAAACAACACATTAATGAGAGGGTTTTTTCTCTTTCTTTTTTTTTTTATCGAGACACTATTTATATTATTTCAAGTAATATCTAAAAAGTACCCGACATTCAGCTAAGATAGCTCCCATTTTTGGGAAGGAAGGTCGAAAAATGGTTTCCAATAATTGCGCTTAGACCAATGACAATTTAACATCTCACACCAGGGTGTCTCTTCTCTGGTACCATTCAAGACGGTGCACCATTTTGATGCTTTACTTATTGATGGATTGATTTTGATTGTTAAAAATACTTACAGAATAGTAAGATGATGCAGATTAATTTTTCTGGGAAATGCAACTTAAAACAATTATACATATTTGTTCTCATAACAATAATGTTGTTTATTGTTTTGAAAATTTGTATTAGGTGATAATTATTCACCTAAAAAAATTTGTATTAGGTGAATAATTATGCATCATATTACTTTTTAAGCGCAAAGGGTTAAATTGAAAAAGATTTATGTCTATGGTATTATTGCTTTGATCACTTCAATTAAAATCCAGTATCATTATCCTAAATTTTATGAATTTCAGCTGCCGCGTAAAAAAACAAAGTGAAATGAAGTGTGCTTTCGCAATTTCCTTCACGAGTCGAAAATAATCCTATAAATGGACATCGTAAAAGTTACAAAGCATAAAAAGTTACGCAGTACTCTATCAACAATGTATTTTCGGCTGCAAAATTAATAATGCTAGCAATAAAGATTCTAAGCAAAATATTTTACCATCATTTGCACATACATGTTGGCACACCAATACCATAGCAATAGTATTTATGTGGAAGTTTGAAGAGGGCGCCCCGTCTCAATTTGACGGGCCCGAGATCATATGAGCATGAAAACTCAAAAAAGCTTCGAGCTAATAAGGATTTAAAATAATTTGCTATATGAATTTATTTTACACAATTTATTGCACAAAGGGTTTTTTTTTTTTTTTTTTTTTTTTTTTGTGAAAGTTTTGTAATTTTCCTAAAGTTTGTGTTATGCAGAAGGGTATATCTAATAAAAGTTTCAGATTTGCATTCGCATTTTCTTTCGGAAGATTAAACTAATTCAGAGGAAACGGAGCGGAAGTTTGACGAAACAACCACAAATTTTTTTACATTTGAATTGAAGAGGCGAAAAAAAAATCGTATTCTAATCTCTTCATAATCTTTTTATAAACAAATTTAAACGGTTTACACATCTTTTATTATTTAGAAGTTATGATAGAATTCTCCCGTATCCAAATTAACACCGCTATGCACGCGATGCTTTTCAAAAGATATTACTGTAGAGAGATATTATCATACCCCAATTCGGAGTAGCATGGATTCAATTAATTTATGAAGATATTGTAGATACATTTCACACAATGGTTCCTAAAGGGAAGTCCACTAAGCCATGGGAGTGCGAGGTAGCGGAGATCTACGAAAGGCAGCACGTTGCAAAGCATCCCAGATATGCTCGATAATGTTCATGTCTGAGGAGTTAGGTGACCAAGAGTGGGAAAGAAATTCAGAAGGGTGCTCCACGAGCTACTCGGTAGCTACTGTAGACCTGTGGGGTGACGTATTACCCTGTTAGAATTATCCGCGTCCGTCGGAATACACGCAGGACATGAATGGATTCAGATGATCAGAAAGGATGTTAACGTACAGCTGACCTGTCATGATCGTGTCTAGACGTATCAACGGTCCCATTTCATACCAATTGCACTCGTCCTATACCAGGGGTGGCGAACCTTTATGGATCAACGTGCCATTTTTTCTAAAGAAATGTTCAATGAGGTATAGACGTGCCGTTAAATAATGTTGACTTGTGATTATTGGGAAAATAATAAAATTAAGTACTAACAACTCAAAACTCTTTCTTTACTAAGAAAAAATACATTTTGCACTCTATAGTAGTAAATGTTTTATTTATGTGTAATTCAAATTAAAGTAACGTTAGTGTGACTTCTGTTATTGCAAATTAGATGACAAATATCTCATATTAGGATTGTAATGTGTTTCTTTTAGTAGAATGCATGCTGAATCGGGAGTCATTTGCCGAAAGGTTTCTAAGCGAGTCTTTAATGTTATTCATCTCTGTTAACAATGACTCGCAGACATAGGTAGATGAAAATATGGTTAAAATAGCATAAACCAGCTTCTTCAAACTGTTAAATGTGTCTGGAATCGAATTTCAAGTTTCCAAAATTTCATTACTGTCATTTTTTCTTATATTGCTTTTTGTGCGAATGAGATCCATAATTTTTTGTATAATGATGTATTCAAGAACGATAAGTATACTACAATGATAAGTACAAATGTAAATAACACTGTCATGTAATCAATGATTTATTACATTAAAAAACTTTTTTTCCGAAGAAATTAGGAATCCCCCCCCCCTTATTATCCTGATTGGATCACAATTAATTCGGGCTATTGAAGTTACACTGAAGAGGGAGCGCACATTACCGCTTTATCCGGGTAAGCAACAAAAAGTGTTTGAAGCGATGCTAAAGCAAGTTGTAGATTTAATACCTTTATTTAGATTTGTATATATACATATTCTTAAAATTTCGTGGTTTGAACATTCCCGAGATTTTACTAGATCTAAAAAAGAAACCGTTTATTCTTTTTCAAAGCTAGTTTTTTTGACAACCTTAAATATATTAGATCAAAATAATTTTAAGCTTAAAGAACACCCACCTGTTGATTCCTGGCGTCGATTTGAAGAAGGACGGTGCACCAGAAGGCGCAAAAAATCGACAGCAAGTGTCCACGTGTTCCCTCCCTCATCACTCCTCACCGAGCTGTGCCTGCTCTGCCGGGAAGTGGGAACTGAAATAAGGAGACACCGACTGATAAGGAGAGAAAAACCATCCAGCCAGGAGAGGGGGAGAGGGGTACTGCTTCTCCTTCCTCTTCTGCTATCGATAGGAGTAGAAATTCGCGCGCGTGGTTTTCCCTAACGAATTTGACTCTTGACGGCATTATGTAACTATCATAACTGAAAACAGAAATTTTTAAAACGACAAACGATTTTTCACTCGGTTCCAAGCAAGAAAAAAATAAATCATTTGAACACACTTTTATTTAACTTGACTTATTTCATTCCTCCAAAGACGGAATTTTATAATTCATTTTTTTTTTTTGCATAATTGTGCCAGAGTCTTCAAATTTTATACACACATGTATTCAAATTGATAAAATAAAAATGTAATGTTTTCCGAAAACCTAATTATTAGATAATCCATTAAGTTAATTAAATATTAATTCCATACCGATGGCGCCATCTGGTGATACATTTGAGAGAAATGGACAACAAATTTCCCGATATTTATAGTAGTGAATTATAAATCGAACTTTAAAAAGTAAAAAATAATTAAAATAAGAATATAGTGTGCTTGTACCAAATAGGCTCTTTCACTAATTAACTATTGCCTCTGTAAACTGCTCTATTTTATATAAACCTTTCTTCAACATTAGTAGTGTCATGTTTGCAAAGACGGCATTTTGTAATAGATTTTATATTCGTATCTTGATGTGCTAGAGTTTTCACATTTTCTAAACTATTAGCAACAATTCATACTTTTAATATTTGTAGAACTTAATTATCAATTAATCAAATAGGTTAAATTTTGGTTCCATGTCTATGTCACCACATGGTAATAAATTTGTAGAAAAGAATTTTTTTTTTTTTTTAAGATTCCAAAATACGTATGTATAAAAATGAGTTGTAAGTTCAAAGTGATAAAGAAGAAAATAATTGTTTTTTTTTTTCATTTCTACATTTTAATATAATAGCAAAAGTTATATTTGCAAATAATGACAGATGATTCGAACTGGCAAATTACGCTTCTAAAATGGCCGCTTTAAGTGGCAACGGATATCAGCGAAAACATTCCATTTGTTGAAGATGGGGGCACAGTCACTCTGAAAAGTTTCTCGAAAATGTGGAGAGACAAACGAGAATTGATGTTGTATCTAAAGGTCATTAACTTTTAAATAAAATAAAAATTGACGAAGTCATTCTTGTCATTATAGCTGGAAAATCTTGTAGAGTTTTTCTTTTCTTTTCTTTTTTTTCTTTTTATTGAGAATACAGAACGAAGTATTAATCCCTACCCATCTCGAAAATGGATAGGCAGGCGACAGCTGATTCTATATGTAAAGGTCACGAGGTTTCATATAAAGTAAAAATTAGTGAAATCGGACTATTTTTTTGGTGCTGAGGCACTCATTCTACGATTTTTCTAATTATTTTAATCATGTAGATGGTGAATGAACAGATGGCCAATGCCAGCAATTAGCCATTTTAATATTAATTTATGTTATATAACATAATTCTTTATTCTATAATATTATCGAAATTATCACCAAAAGCAAAACAAACTATCACTTAATTTGTAATTAATCAAAATTTTAATTTTAATTTTAAAAAGTACTCTAAGATGAGATTATTTCTTAGTCTCTGCTTGCTCTAAATGCAACCGTCTGTTCTGCACGCCGTGAACACTCAGATACATACACATATCCTTCTATTATTAATATGGAGGAAGGAAAATTTGCAACTATTGAGAATTCCGCAATTTTTTTCCCTTCTCTATTATTCATCTCCATTAATAACTTCTGAATTTCGCAATTCCTGTATTATTTACTTAACTATCACTTTTTAATCAATTAAACAATGCAATAATATATAGAATCCTGTTTAACTTTAAGAGTTTAAAAACATATTATATCTCAGATATAATTTTTAGCTAAGACTTGAGCTTGAAATCTAAAGAGAACTTTTTTCAGTTTGTGGATGCAATAGCTTCATTCCTGCTCGTAATATGACAATTTATATTTAAAGATAATTTTATGCGTAATTGAATGATTCATATGATTAGTTGGAATTTTATACTTTACAGATATAGTTAGTAATTCGTAATACACAAGAAATGGAAATTTTTCTTAATTGTAAACTAAAAATGAAATGAACAAAATGACCATTCTATCGTAATTAATCTCTTATTCTCTAATATGGTTTAATATATACACTTTATGATTACCTAAATAGTATGTGTGAGTAAATAAGAGAGTTTATAGTAAAAAAAATGACTTATGCCGAATAACCTTTTTATCAATTAAATGTAAAGTTTCAAATCATATAGGATGTGAGACGTACCTGGTATTAACGGATCGTTTAAATACCAAAATTTTTAAAAATCACACTATATTTCTGAGTATTTTTTTTTAAAGTTTAAAAAGTATAAAAAGTTTAAAAAGTATAAAAAAGTTTAAAAAGTATAAAAGTTTTCAGTTTTCTAAAAATTAAATGAGTTACGTAACAAACGCTGTTCATATGTTGCATGAGTCAGCTGGTCTTCGAAAACGGACACTCTATGTCTATATCTATACTTATAATAAAGCTCAACGCGCGCGCGCCTGTGTGTGTGTGTGTTGGCGCTCTACAGGCCAGACCATTCAACCTACAACTACCAAATTTGGCACGTGTATACCTTGGAGGCCGGGAATGTGCACCTGGGGGTCATTTTTCCGAATTTTTAACTAGAATTTTATTTATTTAAAAATTAAGCGAAATTTTGGCGTGTTTCTGCTATAAATTCCGAAAATATGACCGCACAAAAAAGATTTTTACATGAAGATAAAGATCAAAAATTTATCTTTTAAATGATACCAATGTTTTAACCTTAAAATTAAATTTCTATTTTTAATGAATTTTTAAATAAATATTTTAACTTATATTATTAAAATTTTTTTCGTAAAAAATAAAAATTAAAATTAAGCACGTTTCGCATTCATGGGAAAAAATTAGCTTTTTTCAAAGTGTTGCCATCACATTGATTAAAGTTCCAATTAAAAATAAATTAAATCTTTTTGGAAATGAAATCTGCAAAAATATAACTTTCGGCACGTGTTTGTAGGAAATGAAACAAATATGAAATATTATTTTTTCTAAAAAATTAATTCAAGAAAAAAAATTTTATGATTTTTTACACTCTCTATATTATTAATCCAATAAATCAGTTTTATTTTAAGGCAAGTTTTGTTTAATATGAACAGGATATCCATTCAAATCAGCGCCACACAGCTAATTTGTAAACCTTTAGTAAGACACAGATCTGCTAAAATGGTCTAAATGAAAAATGATTATATTTTATGTAACTTGATTCAATAAATGCTCTAATAAATAACGAATTTTTGATTTTACATAAAGCTTCTGCTGTGGAAATCACGATTAACAAAATGTTCTTGAAACACTAATATTTTAAATAAAAAGAGTTAATTTCCAATCAACTAAATCAATCACTTAAACTGACTGATTTATGAAAATTTGAATATCACTATTCAATAAAAAAAGGATAATTTTAGATTTTCCATCGATCGTTTCAAAGAAAATACTCCAATCAGCGCGTAGGTTTCTCAAGATTAATTGGACTAAGATTATGAAAATGTTGAGTTTTTCTAAATTTTTAACATTCAAAACTTCATAAATAAGTCTTAGTTGATCGTGGAAAATAGAAACATTCATTCATTTATTTCAAATTTGGTGTGTCCAGAATATTTCTCGGAATATGATACCTTACTGCATTAAATTTAGACTTCATAATTTTTGAAATATATTTATAGGCCGGAAGGAAATATTATTTTTGATTTCATTTCAATCCTTTTGAAAGCAAAACTAAAAACTGAATTTTATGCTGAATATGAGAAGTTTTTGTTGAATTATTCTTTGAGATATTACATAAATTATGAAAAATATTTTGTAGTTCACATAAGACTTAAATACCGAGCGATTCTGTTCGCAATACTCATATTCAATAATAATAATAATAAATAAATAAATAACAATAAAGATGATAAATAAAATAAAACGCTTGGTTTTATTAAAAAATATATCATTATTAATTGCAATTTCATCATTTCCACTTTAAATTAAAGCTGAAGTTTTACCGGGAATGACAACAAATTAGCAAAATGTATATAGTAAATTGAAAGAAACGATCTAAACAACAGTATAAGTTTGGTATGACTATCAAAATTTGAAAATTAAAAATGTTTTGTTTGAGAATCTATTAAGAGACCAGTTACTTAAAATATTTAATTGAAAATTGTAGCGAGCGGTAATACTGGCGAACCGGCTGGTCGCCAAAAGCGGCTAATTTATAATAAAGTAGAATCTCTCTCTCTCTCTCTCTCTCTCTGCATGTGTGTGTGTGTGTGTTGGCGCTCTACAGGTCACACCGTTTGACCTACAGCTACCAAATTTGGCACATGTATACTTGGAGGTCCAGAATGTGTGTGCACCTCTGAGCTATATTTATTTTTAATTAGAATTTTAATTAATTGGAAATTAAGCAAAATTTCGGTATTTTTTCGCAATAACTTCTGAAAATATTATCCCACAAAAATGATTTTTTTATATCAAGTGAAAGCTTAAAAAGTTTTCTTTTTAATTTTAACCTATAAATTAAGTTTCTATTTGTAATGAATTTTTGAAAAAAATATTCTAACCTTGTTCTTTAACAATTTATTTCACTCAAAATTTACATGAAATTTAACTTCTACAAGTACATTAGGCGTGCATGGTGAAAAATTAGCCTTTATCAATGTGTTGTCATCACATAGGTAAAAGCTCAAATTAAAAAAATAACTATTATTGAAAATTAAATAATTTTCAGCACGTGCCTGTGTGAAATAAAATAAATATAAAATATGATATTTTCTAAAAATAAACTCAAGAAAACTTTTCTATGACTTTATACAATATCGATATAATAAAATAATGCATAGAAAAAGCTTTTTGTGACGATTTAAAATAGCTATTATCAATTCAGCTTTATTTAAGACAAATATAGTTTAATATATACAGGATATCCATTCTAAGAAGGGCCCAACAACTATTTTGTAAACCGTTAATAATAAGACATACACCTGTAAACAAAATGGTCTAAATAATATAAATAATTGTATTTTTTATAGCTTCAGTCAATAAATATTCTAATGAATTAGAAATCTTAAATTTTTACATAGATCCTTTGCCCTGTGAATCATATTTAACAAAATATTTTTGTGACAATAATATTTTAAACAAAAACAATTGTACTCCATTAAACTAAAACAATCACTTAAACTGACTGATTTATGAAAATTTGAATATCATTATTCTGTAAAAATGCAAGTTTTTAGATTTTTTCATTCACCGTCTTAAAGAAAATAATCCAATCTAAGCGTGGAGTTTCTCCAAGGCTGATTATTAGATGCATGTGTGTTTATATTTGCGTATGTGTTGGAGCTTTACAAGCTAGACCACATGACCTAGAGACCAAACTTGGCCCTTTGTACTTTCGTGATACAAATGCGCACCTCAGAGCAATTTTTTTTTTTTGAAATTTTAATTACAATTCTAATGAATTAAAAGCTAAGGAAAATTCTGCCATCTTCCGCGATAACTTCCGAAAATACAACGGCACAAAACTGATTTTTTACATCATCTTAAAAATCAAAAAATAATTTTTTCAATGATACTAATGTTTTAATCTATAAATTGTTTCTATTTTTAATAAATATTTTTCAAAAAAATTTTTTTATGTAAAAACAAAAGGGATGAAAAATAATGATAAAGCAGAAAGTAAGTTGCGACAGCTATTATTATTATTGCCTAATAGCGAGGACAGAAAATTCGATAGCATTCTTATCCCCGCGATAGGTAGAAATGTGACGCTTGCCCGAATTGCGGTTCCTTTCCACAACAATCTCCGGTGAAAAATGCGCTCGTGTTGCGCTGAGCATCGAAATCGTGAAATCCGCAAAAGGAGAACCCGACGTCATTAAAAATAGAGAGAATCGTTAATAATGGTCCAAAGGAAAAATCGAGTCGATATCCATCCATCAGAGATCGAAGACGAGGTCAATCAAGACATCAGATCAGCAGGTGGTCTCATCCCCCGTTTCCATCACAGTTGGCAGCGCCGATGGGGTTGGAGCATATTTGAGGATGTCAACAATAAACTTTTTTTATTCGCATGTGGATAAAGACTCCAGGCAGCAAAAATGTCTACATACAGCATGAATCATGGTTTCTTCTAGCTGTCCATGCATTGGGACTGGAGCACTGCAGAAGTATTTCATTTATCTCCACTAATAACTAGCCGCCTTTGCATACCAGCCTGGTCATCCGGGATTATTGTTTATAAAAGCTTTCATAGAATTCTTCATCAGTAGCTTGGTCTTAATGCCCCCAGAAATGTATTTTTAAATTTTGATTTTAAATTTTAAAACTTGTATTATTGTAGAAACATGATACCTGTTCTGCTCATTTCAATTCTACCTTTCTATTTATCATCTCATCTAAAACGTGAGTTTTAATCTCATACGGGAAATGATCAACTAGATAGATGATTTATTTACTTGATCGAAACGTGCCGGTAAGGATAAGAAGCGAAAAGGATCAGAATCAAGGTTTTGTGTGTACTTAAAAATAAAAAAAAGAATGTCTTCTAAATGATATCAATTAACTTGTCAAGCAGTTCTTTCCTATAACAATTTTTTAAAAATATTTTAAATATCATTGCAATATATTTTTTTTTCATTCCTGATGCAATTCAAGCCGATTGTATTGTTTCAGTAAATTTTAATTTTTTTTTCTGTTGGAAAAAGATATAAAAATATATCCTTACATTTTGAATACTGACATGAAACATAGATTATTTATTTAATAATTCCTTGTGATAATAATCTTCAACTAATGCGAACACATTTGATGAAAGGGGACAAGGAGAGCAGTTATTTCCTTCCTCGTCTTCGATTACTTTTAAAACTGATCCAAAGAGAAAGCCAAAAACTTTTATCTCCTTCATGAGTGAAAATAATGGCTTCACCGATAAGTGCTCACACTCTTGAAGATAATTTCATATGCCAATTTTCGATCGTTTTAAAAACTGACAGGCAGTTATTAGCAAAATTGAAGCATCCCAACTTCGCTAAAATTTGAAATGATATCTGAACAGCTTTGGATTTCGAAAATTCGGAGTCCCGAAAGCCGAGGAAAACACTAAAATTTGAAAAAATACCTTTCAAACTTTAAAATATTTCAGTAAAATAATTAGTCTTGTTTAATATTCTTTCGAGTAAGCGGAGATTGAATATATTAGTAGATTCTTGAAAAGCATCTTAAGTATCATTTGGTAAAAATTTGAAAATGCAAATGAGTAGCGTTTGAATGGATTTGTTTTCTAATACTTGTGTAGATTTAAATAGCATCTCAATCATTTTTTCTCCTAAATTTCGAATTATATTGAATCGATTTATAAATTTTTTGACTGCGGATTTCTCATTCAAAGCAGGCCACAGGTTCCGCTACCCGGACATTAGGTTGCCTACTTTAGGCTTAAAACACATGTCATTCTATTTTTTATTCAAACAATATAGGCAAACCTTTACAAATTGCTAATCAATGCAATGGCATCATCTTTTAAGGAATTTAACCTACGAATGAGACCATGGAAACATTACAAGCATTTAATTAGATTTTAGATAGCAAAGGAGCGTCAAGCGTTAAAAGACGAAAAATGGGGGATTACGACTGGGTTATTTGTAAATGGGCCCTTATGTGAATAAAACTCGCACACTTCAAAGAGGGCATGCTTCCATGTTGAATGGCATATTTTCCTTAATTTGAACTCTTTATAGATTATGATAAGAAATGCTCCGATGCTTTTTTGGTAGATTGTATAACCACCGGTGAGCATCCGTCTCTACTGGATGACTGCGGAATGGAGCCTCACTTACATTCACAATTCGGTGGCTCGCTTTGTTGCAGTGCGTTTAGAAGAGAAAGGAGTTCGACGATTTGATGAGAATTTCGGGCCTTGTACTCATGTATCTGACCAAATAAAAAAAGAGAATTCAGTTGCTGTTTCAATTCAATTATCTTACATATGATCTTTTATGTTGCACACGTGAACTCTTCTAATTGATCATGATGTTTTTAAAAGAGTAAATGTCCGATTTATCTACCTTCTAAATTCAGAGATACTTTACCTTCCTTTTTTGTGTTCATTCTGTAAATTAGAGATGCTTCCTTAGCTTTCAATAAAGGAAGAAAATTACGAAAACAAAATTTAAGGGAACAATAAAAAAAAAGATTTCGTTCTCATTCCTAATTTAGCCCAAATGTTGTTGCTAAATACAAATATGTTAATTAAATATAGAGCAAAGATGTCAACTAAATTGAAAAGAAAATTTAAATCATTTTTGTGCAAGAATACTTTCGGAAGTTATCATCAGAAAATGTCAACATCGCGCTTGTTTCTTAATTAATAAAAATTCTCAATAAAATTTCGAACGCTCTCCGAGATGCGTATTCCCATTCTTTAAAGTATGACTGTGACAAATTTAGTACTAGTAGGTCAAATACTCCGGCCTATAGAGCACCAACACACACAAAGATCTTTATTATAAGTAAAGACGAAATCTATAGACAGTACTTTGTTTCGTCAGGAATTTCCATCGCCAATACTATGCTAAAAAAATAAATAGCTGCTAAGGCAATGGTGCTTCTTATTTCTAAATTAAAATTTTTTTACGGTAATTAGTTCTTGGTAAAAAAGCTAATAATTTCTGTAGCAATATGTTAATATTTAATCATCCAATTTGTGATACTATCGACACCCATTCTCCCATAGCTCCCAATTTTTAGGTGTGAACCGTGTAAAATGTTATTTCAAATTTGGTGAATTATTACTTGAGAAAATTCAGCTTTGGCAGAAATACAATTATCTTCAATTTCACTAGTATGTCAACAAAAACTTGCATTTCAGTCAACAGAAACAAATAAAAATATTATCTCTAACTCTATCTCTATTTATAACAAAAATGAATGTGAATATGTGTATTCATCTTTTCCAAGATGACAAAAAAATTAAAAAGTCTCTTGGCGCTATGACCGGAATGTAGCAAGGTTCCAGAAATACTACCTAGTAAATTACTCAAAATTTGAATTTTAAAAATACTTTAATGAGGAAACTAGTAAGAGTAAGTTGCATATGAGAGATCAAATGGAAGTTTTACGTAACCGGTGAATCAGTTCGTAGCCAGAGGTGGCTAGTAAAAAAAAATATTGCTTGAAAAAATAATGAAAATTTTGTAAGACTACCTAGTGGTAATTACTTGTTAAAAAAGGAGAAAAGAGAAATATCGTTATTGTGTTCTTTTTTTTTAAATATTACTTTCAAACCAGTTCGATAAAATTTTTAGAAATGCTTGAAAATCAATAAACATATAAAATAAAATAAAAATATTGCAAAAAAACTTCATAAAAACATACGGGAAAAAAACTGAATGCTTTAAAAATTAAAGAAGCAAAGATAGAAAAGAAAACTTAGCACATAAAATCTTAAATAGTCAAAGAAAAACAAATAGAATTCGAAAGTTATATAATGAACGTGTGCTGTAAAAGGAGATGCCTTTGCCACATTTTTTTTTTTTCTTTCAACAGCTTTATAAATTATTATCTCAATCAAATCATCAAATCAAATCATTAGTCTCAGTCGCTAATTTTACATTCTAAGGAAATATGAATAATTTAAGTAAACATTTATAGATTAAAAAAAGAAAAGAGTAGCGTAGGTAAAGATACCTGGGAAAGAGACAAACCTTGCAAATTATTTTAAAATAAATTGGCTCCTCCCACCCCATTAAAAAATAAAAGAAATTTTTTTTTCTAACTATGAAAACTTTTTTATATTTACTCTTTATTGTAGAGAAACGCATGCAAAAATATTTGCAACATAAGAATTGAAATGTTCAAAATTCGCAAACCTCAAAATTAAAGAAAGGTTTTACATATGCATTAAAAAAAGTAAATTTCCTACGATTTTCATTGTAGGGAAGGTCAATTATCTATTCGATATACTGTACATTCAGAAGAGTTTCGTTATGTACGTTTGAGAAGTAAGTTATTTTTCCTCTGTTGTTCGTACGATGATGTTTCAAACTTCACGTCTCCTAAAATTAAGTGAGCTTATCAATAAAAGTAGACTTTTTCCCCTCTCCAGAATTTCGCTACAAGAAACACTGAACATCAATCTCCTAACCTTCAGCACTTCATCGTGTTCATCAGATGCGTCATGAAAAGGAAATGCAGAATGAGATTAATCTCTGCTGTTATGAATATTCCTGTGATTGTTCCTCCACTTACGAGCAACTTATTGTAGAATGTTTGTGGATGTTTTCCCGTCAACTGTAAAACTGTGGAATCTCCCTCTCCAAAGAATCTAAGAAAGCTTTCATTAGGATCAAAAGTCATTCCCCAGACTGCACATGAAAGGATTATCCGCCATTTTTTATTTCCACACCTAAATAAAATCTTTTTTTTTTCAGTAGAGACACTCTTTTTCAATGATTCGAGGGATATCATAAATTGCAGTCCTTTTCCATTTATTATATCCTTATTAATCACAGTAGAAAGAGCAGAATTCATCATCATAAATTTATTATTTATGGATTTTTAATTGGGTGGCAGTGGCCTGGTAGTGAGGTCTCGGCTTCGGAACTGGAGGGTTTAATTTCGAGACCCGATTCCCCCGAAGAATCGTCTTGTAAGCGGGTCTAGTGCACGCTAAATCCGTCGGGGCCAAATGTCTTCCCGCTGGTGTGGTGTAGATGTTTGGAGAGTGGAGTGCCAGCTCAGGTGTCGTCCTCGTCATCTGAGAGCGGTTCAAAATGACGAGGTCCGTCTCAAAAATAGCCCTAGTATTGCTAGCTGTCTTAACTCTTCAATGCATCAGAAGTACTAATAATATAAACACGGAAAACACATAATTTCAAGAAGGTTTTGAGGAAGAGGTAAAATTCTCAAATTTTTATGCGGATCTCTGAAGCAACTTTGCCAAATTATATTATTAATCTGAAATATATCAAAATTTAAATCCAAATGTAATTTTGAAGTAGAATTATATGCAACAAGTAAATAAACGAAACAAGTATTAGAGCAAAACAAATAGATTTTACTCATGTTTGAATAAATAGACTTAACGAAACACTTATATTTACTACCAAACCATTTGTTCAACAAATTAAAAATAAAAACTCTGAATAAAATTTATAAACAACTGATAAACATAGCAGACAACCAAAAAAAAATTTTTTTTTTTCATAAATTGCCAACATTTCCCTTTTGCGGCATATTAAAATTTCTATGATCTCGCGAAATGAAAACACGTCTGCTTTGCATTTAGTGCTCCCAAAAGTATATCATACCTTTAATTGTGGCAAAAACATGGAACTGGAAGGTTTAGCGAAATGGTGATGTTAGTTTGAATTTTATTTACAACAATAAAAAACATTGTTACAAATTGTATTCTATAAAAAAGAATGAAAAATTAATTAAGTAAAATGTCTCGTGGAAATAAAAACTACTGTTACTGAAAATAACTTTTTTTCTTTGGTTTTGAAATGCCGTAAAAATATTATTTGTTCTATATTTATTTTTTTTTTGAAAATATTGCCGTAAAATATCAAAATTTGGTACCATCTCAGGTGTCTTCCTCGTCCTTTGACCGAAACTGAAACTTATGAATTTTACTTACGTTTCCCTAAATAGCTCTAGCGTTGCTTTCAAACGAGACATCAATACAAGGAAATGGAACCAACGCCTTTCGCAAGAAATATAAGAAAAGAAAGAAAGATCATTCATATCTGAAATTGTATACGTTTATCAAAATGTATTTCATGTTATACGCATTGTATCAGGAGATTATTCAATAGAAATTATCTCCAATTTAATAACAAACAATCAGCCGACTGACAAAGAAGTCAAACTAAAAGAACAATACTCTAAAATGTTTTAAAAATACGCGAACATTAAAACATCTTATTCGCCTTGCTTATTTCTGAAGTTGAACCTTAACTGTAATTCCCATAATATTAAAAAGAAATTAGTATAAACATGTCTCAAACATTCTCAACATAAAGATAAAAGTCGAATTTTCATATCTTCACTATATTTTTAAAAAAATAGCCAGGATAAAGTATTAGTAGCAACAATAAAAGCGACTTCAGTTTTATTCAATAAGAATAAATTGATTAAAAATAGAAAAAAATTATAGCACAACGAATAATTATTATATTATTTGTTTATTAAAAAGGTCTTATATTATCATTAAAAAATAATTCTTCGGCTTTTACTATAATTTAAAAATAATTTTTACGCTGTAATTTTTCCGAAGTTATTGAGGAAAAAATAAAAATTCGGCTTAATTTTTAATTAATTAAAATTTCAAAAAAGTCCCTCCGAATAGCATATTCCCAACCTTCAAAATACATGTGTATCAAGTGTAGTTGCTTTATGTCAGACTGTTTTGCCTATAGAGCACCAAAACTTATACCAACACATAAACTATTATTATTAGTAGAGATAGAGATGTAGATATTTATTAAAGAGCAGTGAATTTACTATACGGGTGAAAGTATTCGCATATTTTTGAATTTACTCCTTTTTCTTAGAATTTCGCTAGGTAAATATGGTGAAATGCCCTTAAAATTCGACATGTAAAGAATATGCTTGGATTCACAAATTTCCTGAGAACATGCTAGTAACAGACCAGAAATATACGAAAATAAAATGGCATTGGAGATACCCTATTTTATATTTTATAAAAAATGAAATTGATTTGGAATTTGCATCAATGTTTTTGTTTCATACACGCAATATGTCTATACATTTCGGTAATAATAGCACACATATTAGAAAAAAAAATTTTTAATTTTTAATATCAGATTTTTATTACATAAATATTTGATGGATCAAATTTGGTGCACAGTTTCGGTACCTAAAATGTGAATCCATAACCAATTTTGAACCAAATCAATCAACGGGTTGACATTCGGTGGTTCGTTCGCTTTAATGTAAGTATACGTGAGAGAATGCCTGTATGAGAATAACCAAGTGCAAAATACGAAATTTGATATAACTTTTTATTATTAAAATTGTAGCTGGCGCCAAATTTGGCTCCAATAGGTCAGGAAAAAAGAGTTCAAAATAACATATTCTATTTTTTTCCTTCACTGCAAAACACACAATGCATATCTCCAGAACACTGAAAATAAAAATTTAAGCAATTGTGGCATTCATTGTTTTGCCCAGTGTCCAAATTCTTATGCGAGGAGAGGAAGGAGGAATGACACTTTTTGTAAGGAATATAAGCGAAAGCTTTAGAGAGAGCATTTCCTCTGGTTGTTTCTTAATATAAAACCATGTTTCGGATTTTTCTGCATTTATTTTTAATGAAAGCTACGGATACTCGTGCTTGTAATTTAATATTTATGAATAAAGTTGAAAAAGCAAACGCTTATTTCTTTTTCAAATCTTTGAAATAGAAATTTAATTTCTCTCTGTGCTTTCAATTACAATTTAAAAATTTTTAGACTCGTCAGTTGCCTTGTTTTAAGATGTTTATAAGCTGAATTCGTAAACTGCGAAAAGTTGTACGGAGCAGATTTCTGAAATATAATGCTACTAAAATTTATACGCAATTACATCTTGACCAGAAAGTGCTTATTTAGAAGTTTTTTCCAAAAGTTCAATCAGACTTTAAATTAAATTTATTCGAAATTTTAATGTTTCTCTTCAATCACTTTGTAGAATATTATAGCGGGAAAACCATTTTCATGTTTTTTTTAAAGTTTAGAAAATTAATTTTTCATTTAATGAACTTTTTTGTATAGTCTTTTCTCCAATTTTATTAAATTTTAAAAATACATTTTAAAGTATATTTTACAGCAATACTCTTCTTTGTTTTGCTTTCTGCAGACGTGTGTTGTGACGATATAAAATTTAAAAAAATTGTACGTGTGTGCGCGCGCTACAGTTACTGTGTATTAATTACTCTCCTCGAGATATTTTCTTGTGTAAATTCAAGGAATTTGGAATGATTTTTTTACGTGATTTTTGGGATGAATGCTATCAACGCTGATGTTTGTATTGTAGAGTTTGTAAAAAAGCACTAGTTAAAAATTTTGTAATTCATGTCCAGGTACGCATCATTTGACCAATTGGTTTCTTTTTAATTAAAGCATTTCAACCATATCTTCAAATTTACAACTGATTTTCCATCACCCATCAATACATTCGTGACGATGATGTGAACGAGTCTCCTTCACCAGTAGCTGTGGGGGAAAAAAATAAGAAAAGAAAAAGAAAGGGGAAAACCCTGCATGGCAACGTCTCAGTCGGTTGCTAGGAGATTGCGTTGGTTTGATACTCGAAATCGTTTCTTCTATCACAAGCTGAGCTGTCTGGTGTGCTGTTCGAGTACCTCCAAAATTTTCCTTTAGTTCTTCCTCGACTTGTCCTATGCTCCTGTTCTAATGCAGTCAACTGACTGTGTTCGGATGATGCAATACGACCGACCGTGTATGGGAACTGCTGATCAAGATGTGAAGACTTCTGAAGTATATAAAACGGAAAACTTACCTTTCCGGTTCGATCATCCGTCCCTATGGAGCTATGGGAACTGTGTCTTCACGGCGCCAAAGGGTGCGTGCGAATCCGGGAGAGGGAGTATCCTATTCCGGACAACGAATTCCGAGTACGGTTTAAAACCACCATGCGTCCACACCATGCCTCTCTCCTACCACCCTCGAAACCACAAATACTGGGAGCATTTGGCCAGAGTTGGAATGTATAGGAACAGAGGTTTTAACACGGCTTTGGATCGAAGTCGAGTTTAAAGTGGACATGGGTGATTTTGGCAATTCTTATTTCTGCATGTAAAAAATGTCCTTCATTTTAAGTCAAATTGCTATACGCAGCCTGCTTCTCTTTTAAGGGCACTGAATAATAAAAAATAATTTTTACCACTTTTATTAATATTAATTGATTTTGTATTTTAAGAGACAACGTTTGGAGACCTATTTTTCATCGATTCTATATTCCATTTCCCGATGCTCTAATACTATGTTGATAACTATGAATTATTTTAATTTTTTTAGAACTTAAATAATAAAATTGCCGGTAGTTAATTGATAAATTGAATCACTTTATTAATCAAACAGATCACTAGTTATATAATCAATTAGATAATATTTTGTCTTATAATAAGGATGCCATTAGATAGTGTGATAAAAAACTGATATCAAGATTTCGTAATTTTTGTAATGAATTATAAAATACTAAATGGTTGGAAATAATTATAAAATTAAATACAACATTTTCGTTTTTAATAAATTAATTGAAATACTTTTATTAAATTTATAATTGAAATCTTATGCGCTTCATCCTACTTGAGCTAAAAGATGATTTTCAAAGGATAAAATATTTACAAATAGGAATAGCTTTGATAAAAGTCGCCACTGGCGATATTTTGTTATGGAGAATTTTTTTGTAACCTAGTCAAACACTGTTTGCCGAAGCAAAATTTGGACTTCGAGATGCGCTAAAAGAAAAAGAAAGAGGAAAAAAACGCCAGAAGAAAATGTCGTCAGGGAGCACCTATGTTAAAACGATAGCTAAAGATGAAATATGCTGTTTATGCGCTGTAAATAAACACGTTATACTAACTAATATTCCGAAAAGAAATATTTTGCTATAATTTTTGTGATAGTTTAGTGATCTTTAAACACTCATTAATATTTCAATGAAATGTTTCATGAATCCAAATGCTAAGCTCAGGTCGTCTCTATGAAATGACAACAGTTCAAAATCTGTTTTACTAAAACTCACTTCGTTAATATAAATCCTCCCCAACAACTCACTGTTTTTGATGAGCAAGACAGCACCGCAATGCCACCCAATTGAAATTTTTCTCAATGAGAAGTCGCAACATTTTGCTTTTCATTAAAAAAAACCAAGACCTGATTAGAGCCGGTCATCTTAACAGTTGGTGAAATTTTTTTGTGTGTGCATTTTAAATCTAACTAAAATGTTTCTGATAATTTATTGCACATTTTACTTAAGAAGTAAGACTTTTCCTGGACATTCAACAATGCCTACAAAATTTAGGTTAGACTGCAGTTATTTTTAAAATATTCACTTGTTGTTATGGTAATGCATATTTTCTTTATTCGATTAGTGATTGTTCGTAGAAATTTGGCTATGGAATCATAATTAAGTATAACCATACTTCTTTGCTGGTACTGATGAGCCATGATTCCTTTTGCTGATTTTTTTTTTGTTTTGTTTTGTCTTTCGATTTAAAAAATGGGTTGGAATCTAGGATGTCTCTTCACCTCGCCAAGGATGCCAACAATATAAATGGCCAATTAGGATGGCTGACTAGATAAACAATGCCATAAAAAAGCTATTGTCAGGCATTTTGATTTTTGGCAACTCGGGTTTACTGGCATTCTTGGTGAGGTGAAGGGCACTAGTTTTCAACACACAAAAAATGGATTGTACCATTAAAGGATTGTCTGAAAAATACTATCGAAAGAAGAATGCTGACCTCTAGTCGAAATATTTTAATTTGATAACGTTTCAGGATCGACTGATTGACAGCCAAGTTTATCTCCATTTGACATAATTTCATCGGCCATTGCTTACTGTTCGCAATATTTTTTTATATCAAGCAATTTAAAAACAAAAGTATGCAGCCTAAAACATTATCATGTTAATGACTCGACTGAATTAGAAACAATTCAAGATATAATTACGAAGGGAAGGAGTGTTTTTCTTTCCTGCATCAGCTTGGAAGGAATGCCAGTTTCTTCCGAGTAGTTACTCAATTGATCACAGCTATCATCGCAATTTGCAGATAGATGCTCCTCTTTTCTAAAATGCTTACATTCTTTTTAACTTTTTGGGATCAAAACAGCAAATATTACTCTTCCACATTAAACATTTCAACCAAAAACAGCATTTGCAGTTTTACCTTATGTTAAATGCTCCAGGATTGGCAGAGAAATAAAAAAAAAAAACTTTGCTAAAAGAAAAACTGACACTCTTTTTTTTTTCTACTTTTATTTAACAGCAATGTGTGTTGTGTATGTCTCTATATGCTAGGGTTTATCAATATTTATGGTTTAAATATGCTTAGTGCTTGAATACAAAATTTAGCTTAAATACGCAATCCATTACTAGATAAATTCAATCAATAGATTCAATACCTTCAGTCACTGTAATTTACATTAGAAATAAGTACAATGAAAATACAAAGTTATCTTAAATAAATTATATATATATGTATATATATATATATATATATATATATATATATATATATATATATATAGAGAGAGAGAGAGAGAGAGAGAGAGAGAGAATTTTGTTTATTCTACGTGACAACATTTTAAAGTTTGCAGCTTAAATCAGTAATTTCAAGGAATGCGAGATATGTCATACATTTTTATTTTGCTCAGAATTTAGTTTGAATACTAATATATTTCCTATTTCCCTAAACTTTTTTTTTTTTTGCATTTTCAGGTCATTTCTATTTTTTAAAAACGCTTTCAGTTTCTAAAATATTTTATAGTTTATTTTTTTTTACGTAACTAAAATTAATATTTTTAATGTCATTAGCAAATCAACTAATCGCAGAAAGCAGTAAATTAAAAATAAAATCTTAAAAATTTCTAGAAGTCAAGGAAATAAAATGAGAAATTAATAAAATTGGTATTATTCAAAAATTATTTTAATTTTAAGTGACATTTTTTTCTGCTGTTGATAGATTTAGAAGTTATTGCAAAGAAACAGGCAATGTTGTAGAATGCGATAAGGATTAAGCACAAAATATTTGAACAGTGAAAATAATAGACCATCATAAATATAAATTAGAATGCTTATTTATAGAGATTATGGTTTTTTTACTCGATGATGCAAGATTATACCAGTTGTTTATTAATCATGCTATTCTTATAGAACTTTCAGCCTAATTACTAAATCTGGAACAAATAGAGCGAATTTTAAAACTTTGCAATTTTTTGTGTATATTTTTACGTTTTTAAGGATAGAATTTCGCCACAGAATTTACATTGGCCTCTTGTTGCTCTAGAATTTTGAAATTGTGCAGACTTATGTCTTCTAGATGATAATGCACTATTTTAATATCTTCATAATTTAATTATTAGTTAATAAATTAACTTTAATCAAATTTTGATTCCATTTGAGTGGCGTCAGTTGGTGTTGTTACTGAGAGAAAAAAAATGTTCATGATTCAGTAAAATGTATGGAAACAAATTCTAAATTAATATTAAAATATTAAAAGTAATTTTTAAAAATTCTACTTTTATTACTTTTAAAAATTTCTTTCTTTTTAAAATGTTTTTAAACTAGACATGTTTTATGTCAGCTGATTTGAAATCTTCGAGTTTTTAATTACTTTATTTATTTCGAATTTTAAAATTCTGTGAGATTATCATAAGGAGATTATCTGTACGTATATTTAATACGCTTTTTTTATGCATTCAAAAGTTAGATGCCAATTAATCCATTAATTTAATTAAATTTTCTTACCACATAATTGTAGACATCTGCATTGGATCAATTATATTTGTTTGTAATTTAATAATCATAATGCTTATAATAATAAAAAATAATTAAATACTAAAAATTAGAAAATACTCTGAAAAAATTATAGGATTATAGGAAATTATGGGATCATAAATTTCAATATGGGCGATGCAAGCATGCCTCATATTGAAATTTATACAAATGGGGAGCTGCTTAGTAAGGCAGATTTAGTTATTCAAAAAAGTCTATCTGGCATCGACAGATAGATTGCCATTTAAGAGAGATTTTACTGCAATTTTTCATGAAATTTGGGAGTAAAGTTGCATGCAGCTCATATAAACTTCGGATATGTGGCAAGCACAGGCAAATAGAAAGTAAAGGTAACTGCTACAAGGGACATAATAAGAATGCCGTAATTTAGCAAAGGTAAATGGCTCTGGAGTCCGGGTATTATTTTTCATCTCCCCAGTCATATTTGCCTGTTAGAAAGAGAGTGGGCTTACTGATGTCTTGTCGCCATGGTACCCCTAAAATCAGAATCTTTAGATTTGGTATATACTTCTAAATAATTATTCATTTCTTCACTCTGCCAAGGCTGCATGTTTCATAATCTTTTGAAATTAATCGATTTTAATATAAAAAACAATAATCGGCCGATACAATAAACTAAATAATAATTGACATCGTCAATTATGAACTCTCTGACCCTAAAAATAAATTTGGAGCCCATCGTCTTTTAATCGAATTTTAACTTCGATAACGAAATAGAGTCATCGAAATAAACACGCCCAGGTAATTACCTGATATCAGTTATCTAAACTGCGAGATTAAGGCGACGCTCATGCAGAGATAATTGCTGATTTGCGGATAAAATCTCGACATCACTTTTCTTGATGACTCGCGAAGGTGAGAAGGATCCGAGGCGGAATACTAATTGTGCTTCAGAATGTGCTGCGAAACAGGACTGATTAATAGTTTCTCCTCTTTTTTAAAAGACGCGTGCTTTGTTTAGTGCATTCCTGTACAGAGACGAAACCAGAAAGAAGCAAATGTAAGGCCAATTAATTGTTTCAATTTGTTTTTTAGTGCCTTCGTTAAGATCTACATTAACTTATCTACCAAACGCGAGAGACAAGATATATACAAAAGATAATGGGCAATGCCTAAGGGTCCAAAATGTTAAAATGCGAGACTGGGTGTCGCATTTCTTAAAAGCTAAATCTTAATTCCAGAAAAAAGAGTAAGACTCCCTGCTCCCATGATTTTTGCCCTTGTCGCCATTTTGGAAATTAGTCTGCAATATTTGAAGATATAAACAAACATTTTTTTTTTTTTTTTTGCATGTGGTGGGCATTTCAATAAATATAATTACAAAGCAAAAAAAAAAAAAAGACAGTGAAATTGTATTTCTCAAATCGGTGTTTTTACAAACGCTAACTAAAAACTGACAAGTTTATTTTAATCGGTGAAATTATGTTTGCTCTACGGAAAGAACGTCGAATTTCCTTCATAAGAATGCAATAAAAGTATCTTCCGAAACCGAATGTTACTTATAAATGAAAAAATACGTTAACTCATATTACTGTTGTAATGATTAAAGTAAAACTGAATAAGTCGTCCCGACATACATTAGGGGTGTTCTTAATAAAATAATTCTATCCAAAGTAAGACGACATAAACATTTAATATTCACATTTAAAACATTTAAATATAACGATCAAAGATTAACGGAAGTAACGCTCATGCGTATATCAAATCTTTCGAACAACACTCAATCAACAAAGTAGAGTTGAGTTGTCACACAACTTCTAAGTTCAATAATAAAATGTTTTAAGTTTGCGCGTGAGTTTATTTTTGCTTCTTCGTTGCACCACACTGTTTTAAATATCCATAATTTTTTAAGGATTGGTATAAATCAGTAGCAAATGGTCATAGGTAAATGATTATGATAATGTTAAATACTAAGAATTAAATGGAAAACAATTGCATGAAAATTCGTAATTTTATTGAAAACACGAAGGCTAAAAAAAGTAAGACGAGGAATTTTTAAAAATACTTCGTAAAGTATTTTCAATAAACAAATATCATTTTTATTGCCTTTACATTATAGTAATTTTACAGAATTGCTTTAGCATCACTTCAAATACTAAAATATGAATATTGGCCAAATATTTGGTTATTAGACTTTAGTATGAAAATAACAGAAATAATCATGTGATACATTCGAGAATTAACAATATTTAAAATTATCATAAAAATAATAACAGAATACTAATTATCTTTCTAACAAATTTATTACAGATATTCGGTGTTTCAACCCTTTCACAAAAATTTTCACTTTCGGCTGTGAGGAATAATGGATCAATTGATCTATATCAAATTTATATTTGATATATAATCCCAATTAAAAAAGGTTTTTAAGAATAAGAAAGTTTGCATTTTGAAAGAAAGTGTTCACATTTTGTAAATATTTAAAAAGTAGCATTTGAAAGACAACTCCACCTTTTAGTTCATATCATCCTAACCTCATCGATAATGTGATCGGTAAATGTGATTAATCTGATTATTATGCATAATTACCGGATATATATAATAATTACCGGATATATATAATATAATCACCACAAATTTTGGTAAATGTGATGAATGCGTGAATATTTATCAAATTAACTGGGGTGTTTATATAATTCTCCTAGCGACGAATGTAGTTAAAGTTCGTTATTGAAGAGGGGAACAACTGAGATAACATTTAAAATTATCACTACGTATTTTAAAGGAATCGTATATCATCTTCTACTTCATTTTCCCATTTCTATGCGAAAGCTGAGAGGTTTACTTTTTAGTTTATCAATTCATGTTGTAAAATATTTTCTGTTCCAATATTTTCCAGAATATTCTCACATGTTCCTTTAAGTTTCAAATTATTTTTCAGAATTCAACTTTTTATAATTTCCTTCATTTATTTATTTTATTATTCCCCATGCCTTTTGGGATGCCTTAATTTATGCAAATCTTAAGAAGGAAAAAACAATGAATAGTTTTGGCAATCACATTCTGATATCCATACCTTTTTCCGTTTGAAAATGTGTGAAGAATTTGCTCGTTTATGTTTCCATAAATGTAAATTTATTTTATTAGTGAATTCGCTTTTAATTTTTAAATGATGAAGTGTCTCTTCCCTTCAAATATACGACGTATACTAAGAGAAAGTGTTTAATAGTCAAAAAATTTTTTCTTCGAAATTTGATTAAATTTGGTTTGGTACATCTTAGATTTTTGTGTTCGAAATACACACTTGTAAATGCAACTGATAACTAGAATGAAATTTTGTGTTGGCTTTTTTCTTTTTCCATCAAATGTAATTTCTTAAAATTTCGGACGAACCGCGTCAGCAGGAAGTCTGTTGTCTATCCACGTCTTTGTGAGCATGCAAATAACTATAAAACTATTATAACTATACTAGACTATTAATACTAACTACTATAACTATTTTTATAGATGGTTCAAATTTGCATACAGTTTTATAGTTAAAATTATGGACCTTTATCAATGACAGATAAAATCAATTGAGAAGTTCTGTCTGTATATCCGCGCATGCGTGGAAGAAATAACCCGAAAGTGCAACGATTTAGACAAATGAAATATAATATGTAGTTCTGTAATCAAAATTTATTTATAAAAATTCGAAATTAATAAAAATTTATAATCAATAAAAATCTCTTCACTTCATTGTCAAGGCATGACTTGTAGAATTGTTGTGCGTGGTGAAACGTCAATAATAGAATACTTCGCTGCTTTATTTTCATATTTTGAATGCTGCTGAGGTTTCACTAAAACATTGTTGCGATGAAATTATTGTATAGAATTTCATCATCTCCTACTATACTGCGACATTTTATACCGAAATATTTTTAAAGAAGCAAATGCCCTGTATGGATGTTTTGTTAATTGTGAACTAAAATCCTGACTATACGAATGACGTTTTCGTTTAACAAGAGGTTGGAATTCCTCACCCCTCCACTTTTCTAATTTTTTTTCTGGTACCTCCAAGGTCAGGAAATATAAAAATTTGTGTTATTATATTGAACACTGCTGGATGCATTCGGTTAAAATGCCTGTACCATAAAAATAATAATAAAACGATTAGAATGCTTATTATCATTTGAGCAATTTTATTCTAGATTTTCAAAGCTTCAATCTTTTAAAAAATTATTTCATTTCAGACAAAGAGAAATAAATATTCAACTGAATATATTAAAACGGCATAGAATTACATTCAGAAATTTGTTCGATAGAATGTTAAATGTTAATTAAAAGATACATATATTTAATAAATATCTTAAAAACAGCATTTAAATGACAGTTCCACGTTCAATTTCATATCATTCTAATTTCCTCTATATACCCACAATCTTGAAAAAGTAAGGCGCTGTAATTGGTTTCATTTCATATTTAAATGATGGCTTTGGCCATAAGAAAGGAACATTTGAATTACTTAATGTTGCTCTTTTCTTTAAAACATGTAGTGAAAGACTTGATGCTCATGATGTAAATAAATAACTTCATTTGAAATTCTTTACAATAAAGTTGTAAACAAAAATTTCATTTAAACTGAAACTTCATAGATAAATTATTACTTACAAACATAAGTTGGATCGCCACAGAATTTTGTGTGTTTATTATTCGCAATTTTTATTCTTTTACATTACTAATTTTATTAAATACTTTTGTACGGTTTCTGCTTCCTCATTACTTTTTAAGCTCTTTGTGTGTGTGTGTGTGTGTGTGTGTGTGTGTGTGTGTGTGTGTGTGTGTGTGTGTGTGTGTGTGTGTGTGTGTGTGTTGTAACTCTACAGGCTACTGTTTTATCTACAGTACCAAACTTGGCATATATATATATATATGGTAGTAATGTGGTGCACATCGGATTGATTTCTTAAAAACATTGAATCGAATTTTAATTAATTAAAAAGCAAGTGAATAATTTGTCGATAACTTTCGAAAATATTACAGCAGCACAAAGATGGTGTTTTCATCATGCTAAAATTCAAAAAATTATCTTTTTAATGGTGCATATCATTTTGCCACATTTTTTTTTCAATTTTTAAGCAATATTAAAAAAATATATATTAAGTTTATTTCCAAACAATATGTTTCTCACAAAAACAAAATGATCTTTGCATGTATACATTAAGTTTGAATTTAAACAATTATCTTTTATTAACGTGTTGTCATCACTTTAATAAAAAAACTCTCATTAAAAGATTAAGAAGTTAATTTTCACTGCAAGTTAAAGATCGAAAAGCCTAATTTTTAGTATGCGTCTGTAAATGCTTGTATTCAGCTCAGTAACATTTCCTTTAAAGCAAACATTAGCTGCATATAGCTAATCTATTGGTATGTGGTTCTTGCATTAAACATTCACATTTTCAGATTTTGTCACCAGCTGCCACTTCAGACTGAGATGATCAAAAGAAAAATAATCTTCTGTATATTGTAAAAATGGAATATGGACATCGAAAATGTAGTTTATCACAAAATCCTCACCAGCTGAAAAAATTAATTAAAATATTTTACAATTGTTGTTTTTGAAGGAATGTTTTAAAAAAATATCGCTAGCTACGCTAGCGATATATAAGCATAATTTATGTATACACCTGGAATTCTTATATGCCTTTACCTAGTAATCTTATTCGTAACTTGCTTTATTTTTCGTATATATTCTTGATTGCACGTAGAAGCAAATGGCTCTGTAAAAAAATCTTTATCATCGAATATGACTTAACTATGAAGAAATTTGAGAACAGAACGGGAAACCATTTTTTTTTAAATGGCTCTCTAGTTTTTATGTAAAAGCAGCCATTTCGAGCAAAGTTCTTGTTCGTGGCCAGTTAGAGTATCCTTCTTTTAGACGCCCACATGTTTCGAATTTAAAAAGAGAGAGAGGAGGATCCTTTTAAGTAAATAATTAATGGAGACCGTCCTGGAAAAATATTATTCCACGCCGAGCGTCGCCACTTGAACGTGACTTTTCTGGGCAATCCACTTTTTTCTCTCCCATTTTTTCCAATGGACGCGTGTTAATCTTCGCTTAATAGCCAAAACGATAGCAGAGAGCAGATCATTATCGTCTTTCTCGAGGAACAAATATTGAGTCCTCTATTACTGAACATAATTTTCAGGCATAATTATTGGATCGTCTAAAATGGCACATAAATTGAAATCGTGCAAATATTTTTAAACATGTGATTTAGTAAGCATTTAAAATAAGTGATTAAATGTTCACTAAATGAAGCTAAATTGTATTGATAATATAATTTACAAAAACTAAAGAAGCAATTTAACTCTTTCTGATCTTCACTTATAAAAACACACTCAGAACAAATGTTCGCAATTTCACAGCTCTGAAATTTTTATAATAATTTTCTTATGTAAAAAGAAATAAACAAAACTTATTTTGATGTTTGTTTGTTTTTTGTATTTTAAGATATAGATAACGTGCATTTAAAAGTCGTTAAACTTTAGATTGTTCTATGCCCTTCCAAGTATACCATAAAACTTTTTATTTCAGATTCTTTAAACTATATATTTTAGTTCGTCACTGTATTCTGTCTGCTTAGCATCATAGAAATTGCAATTTTTGCTTTAAATCTAGAATTTCTTCATTTTTTCCAAACATTTTCAAAAATCATTGAAATAATAATGCAAGTGATCATCAAAGCAAAAAAAAAAAAAAAAAAAAAAAAACCATTTATTCCAAACCAGTTTTATCGTTGATTATGCAACATAAGAGAAAAATCATAGCACAGCAAAAAAATAGAAAATTCTGAGAACTCACTGCAAATGTAAAACATTCCAGAATAGCATTGAAAAATAATTACAAACAATAAACAAAAAAAAAAAAACCCTCAAAAAAAATTTCCAAACTACAGTTCAATCGCTTAATGGGTGCCACTCGTAACGAGTGATTTGCAGAACGAATAAAACAAGACGTAAAGAAAGCCTCGCTTAACTAGCGATGGCGAGGAGACACCGAGAAGTCACATGCTGGATTGGCCTGTATCTGTATTAAGCGTTTGTTTCAAGAGAGCACTTATATCTATCTACATGGGAGAAATTTGAGTTGGATTGAGTTGTCGAAGGCAACTTTGAGGAATTCGAGGAAATGCTTTTAGAGCCTTAAACATCAAGATTGTATCTATGGCCGAGATCATGGAGAAGAGGTGAATAGCAATGATATTGGTGAACTGGAGGAAAAGCATAGCCAGAACTACCGAAGAAGTTATGGAACTGCATTATATGTCACAGCAAAAAGCTACGAAGAAGATTTAGTCAGGAGAGGAGGAAATAATAAGCAAATCTTACAAAGAAACAATCTTACAGTGAAATAAAAGAAATGTGGAAAGCATGATAAATTATTGCATTGTACATTGAAAAGCCTCGCCCTAATAATTAATATTTTTAAATATATGATTTAGTAGGCATTTAAAATAAGAAATTAAATGTTCACTAAATGAAATTAAATTGTATTGATAGTATAATTTAAAAAAATTAAAGAAATAAATTCATTTAATGATAATGCTATGTCTAAATTTACCGAAATACTAATTTCTTTAGACAACTTTGGGGCAAAAAAAAAACATACAATATAAAAAATAAACTACATTATTATAAATTCGTTATATAGATTCCAAAGGGAAAAAACTGTTACGCCTAACGAGTGCTTTTCGCATTACGAGTAAGATTCGGGAGCTCATCAAGCGAGACACCACAGCATTTCTGGAAAAAAAAAATTATCTTTTTTTTTTTTTTCAAATATTCTTTCTAGTGCTGCTGTAGTAAAATCGATACCTAAACACTGCTTTACATCTGCTTTCGAATGTAACTGATACGAGAGTTCATAAGCAGCTTTCAGAAATCTTAAAATATGTGTTATTCTGTTTGTCAATGAACGCGTTACTCAAAAACGCAATAAGCTATACAAGTCATTCGCGTGAATGTGAACACGATAACTGAAGTTTGCGACGTCGAGTTTCGAAAAAATCAAATTTTAGACCGTATCCAGCAAAGTGATGCCGGTTATCTATTCGAAATTAATTTAAAAATTAACAAACTAGATAATGATGCGATTTTGAAACTAAAATGGACACATTCTGTCGAATTTCAGAATTAATCGCTCGGTGATAAGTGGTCCAAAAGCATCATTGGTTTCTTTCTCCTCGCTTTACTTAGAATAATGTGGTTAACGATTCAAAGAAGACTAATGAGAGTGGCCTTCCCGAAACTTTCTGCCGTACACTCTAATAAATGTGTAAACTCGCCACGTTAATATTTTAGACCTTAAGCAAAGTCGCGAATGCTACGAATACCAAAATTTTTATTTTCAATGCCCGGCCCATAAGCATTATGTGCTTTATAGTACAGTAAAGAAAACAAAAAATGTATTTTCGACGGTCCCCCCCCCCTTTTTTTTTTTTTTTTTTGGCTAAATAAAATCAAAATTCTGACATGCAACAACAAATACAGTAAAAATGTCACCAAATTTCATATATTCTAAGTCATTGCGTTTTTGAGATGTCATGTTAACACGCATGAGAATGTGCAGACGGATGGACGGTAAATTCTTTAACGGGTTCGATTCAAATTTTATTAAAGAACCACGTTTCAGATGCAAAGAGTGTACATCAAATATTTATTTTTTTACCCTTGCTGCGTTTTTGAGGTGAGAAAGTACAGACTGATGGGTTGTCAATTCTTTAACAAGTTTAGTTCAAATATTAATAAAGAACTAGCTTTTGATGCGAAATGAATGAATGAAACTAGATAGAAACTAAAATGAAACTAACATTTTAGAGATAAAAATCGTGTTCTAAATTTCCTTTATTTAAGTCTTTGCGTCTTTGAGTTATCTACATGCATGCGAAAGAACAGTTTTACAGAGAGACAATCATCGCCTTATTGGATTTGATTCAAAATTTTAGACGGATCTGCAATTTAGATGATAAATTTGTATACAAATTTTATCCATCTAACTCTTTAGCCCAATAATAAGCAGCAGAGTTTCATAAAAAAATTTAAATATTATAAAATTAATAACTGAAAAATGATCACAGAAATTAAACTCAGATGTAAGTATTAATTTGAAAAATTTCTTATTATACAGTCAACATAAATATTTTCTTTCAGTAAATTTAAAATGTTCATGCCAGCGTCCTGGCATAGGGGTAGCGCGTCTTCCCCGTCCTGGGTTCGAATCCCGGTTCCGACATGGGTTTTCTTCATCTGTTCTATCTGTGAGATGTGTGAATGCGCCCCCCCCCCTTTAAAAAAGGGCTGGGCAAGTGAATGTGATGCGTGAGTAGAAAAATCGTACTATTGGCCCTAGTTGGCGCTACTAAAAAACAAGAGACGCTTTCTTTCGGCTTAAAATCGTTGACTTCGATCAGCGGGCTTGTCCATGGCAAGTGTCATCGGAAACAACAACACAAATAAAATGTTCATAATTATAAATACTAAGCATATTTTAATTCATTGTGATAACCATCGTAACGCAATTAAAAAATATAAAAAATATATATGTAATAAACTTTATTTGAAAATCCAAAATATAACGAGATGCAAATAAATGAATAAATGCAGTAATATACCAAAGTAAAACGCACAACAAAACCAAAGAAAAAAAAAGGCGTAGCCAAATGACATAGTCTCCTTATTATTATTACTATCAGCATCCCAGTGTATTTTAGTGTTAGATATATGATTCAAATTTTGAAGGATTTTCTTTTTACGTGCAGATGAGGTGCTGCAATCAAGGCTTTGTGCAATTACCTTACACATATTCTGTGTAATATATGAAATAAATTTCTGTAGCATATCAACGAAAAGGGAAATTTGGTTTTCGAATTTTTCATTAATTATTCGGAGAGATGGTTCAAATTTCGAATGTCCTACAAATCAGTAGTTGCTGGGACTAATTTTACTGTATCGGAATATTTTATGCTAGATGTTTGAAAAATTCTACAAGCTTCGCCAGTTGTGATAGTGTTATAGCACTTCAGTTCTAGAATATTGTTTTCTTTTTCGTACGATGGACATACTAACATTACATACATACATCTAGCATTATAGAGACCATTGCAATTGATGCATTTCTCTATCCTTTGACAAGGCCCAGGATATGTTACATTATAATAGTAGCAGCTATTGACTACAATTTCGGGTAGGATGAGCAAAGGAATAGCATTTATTACATTGTCGGGAATGGTCCTTGAATTGTTGGATTCGTTGATTTGAAAACCAAATTCCAGTCAGGCAGAGTTATTCCAAAGAGAGTGATTAGAACTGGTAAAATATCGTTTGTTGAGTTTTTCTTTAAAAATTTATGCATTTCAACAACAATGATGGTTTTTATTCTTGCTTTTCTGCCGCGAGCTCCGCCAAAGGGGTATGTATTGGTATGTAAAATAATAATAAAAAAAACGAGAAGAGATATTTTCCTATATGACATCAATCACAACATCTTGTCTGGAAATTTCGTTAATGATAAAAGTTAGATGCCACATATCGAGACCTTTGTTGTTAAAATTATTTTGCCTCACCGAGTATATTTCGTATTGTCTATCAAGTCATGCTTGTTAATGATATTTTTGATGAAAGCTTACACGAGAAATGGGTTTAACTGAGGTAATTTCTGTGATTTTCCGCATTCGAAAAAATATGACATTTATTTCTTGATATAGATTTGGCCCAAGGCGCATAGCATGTTCATTGGTGCTTTCGACACATCTGAAGCAGTTGTATTTTGAACAATGCCTATGATAATTTGATTATTCCTGCTCATGGTAACAACATTGTCTAGAGGTGATAAAGTAAATTCCAAATTCGTTTTACCAGGTAGGAAATCCTCTTAAAAACTACAAAAATGAAATGACAGACAACCTTACTTGTCTACAGAATAAAATAAAAGGAGAAACGATCATTAATATTTGCGAGAAACATGCGCATGAAAACGCCAGATTGAAGGCGCAGGAAACAGAGAAAAAGCAATCGTCACTGACTCCGGCACAATCCGAATTCCACAGTCAATAGTATTAAACTAAAATGATGAATATTATACTGTCGTCACAAATTCTATATCAAATAAAAACCAACTTCAGATGTTATTAGTTTTTTTTTTTTTTTTTTTTTTTGAATTGCTGACCTTCGTGGGATAACCGTAACTGGAGTTTAGTTTAGCTTACGGTTTACGCAAAGGTTTCAAATAATCGGAATCGTTATCGTTTGAACTTTTGTAGAAAATATGGTGTATTGTGTATGTAATAAGTTTGAAATGCCATTAAACAAATGGCACAATACTGTGTGATTTCTTATTCATTGGTTTAGGATCATTATTAGAATTCTTCATTCTATTTTATTAATTAAATCGTTTGTTCGTATCGATTTTGTAAGTTATTCCAAAATTTTTCAAAAAACTTTTCATACAGATGCGATGTATATTAATAATTAATACGAAATATAGAAGATTCTTCAGGCGCATTAATTTATCTTTTACTTCAAAACTACTTATATTTTTCAACTATAAATTATATAAATTTTTAATTCATCTGTGATCTTGATGCTCTGATGCATGAATTTTATGATTACCGGCGTCTTATATATAACTCTTATTTATGTTTTTAAATTGTCCTGTTTTAAGGTTTTCACATAGCAGATTTTAATTATGTGGGGTTCGCAAGGTTGGAACCAATGGGCATTGCAACCAGCAATGTTTAATGATGTTCCACATGAACAAAGTAAGTTTAAATCAATTCAGATTTGTATGCTAAATTTCGGTTACAGTTCTCTAGTCGTATAATGTTAAAGTAGATTATTGTAATGCATTTAAAATTACGTTGCTAGATTATTTATAAATATTTTTATTGCCAAGAAAACAATTAGTAAAATTTCACATTTTATAATACTTTTCTGTTTCTTCTAAATTTTCTCATATTTTATATTATATGCTTAATATTTTAGGATTTGAATATTGATAACTGATTTGATGTCAAAATAAAATTCCAAATTGGCCAATTCCATGTCTGTTAATATGAATTGTATGTGTGTGTGTCCCTTATGTGGTTCCCAGAAAATGCATTATTTCACTGTGTGAGTTAACAATTGGTGGTCATGTGATATAACTTTTTAAATGTGAACAAATTGATGTGATTTAGTTTTGATTTTTTTTTCATTGATTAAAATTGAAGCTCTCAGATAGGAGAAATAATTTTTAAGAACTCACCATGTGTGTTTAGAAAGAGGTAATGTGAAAATAAACATAGCATGTATGTATAAGATAGATAGGTCATTATATTATTTTGACTTGTGTTATTTTAATGCATGTTAATCTTGTGAAAAATTTTCAGATTATCAGTTTCTTAATTTACATAATTGTAGGTATGTTGTTCACTTTAAAATTATCATTCTTAAATTTTTATTGTCTTAATTTCATTCGTTATATAATTGTGTATGAAAAAAAGGTGTTTTCAAAGTCAACTGATGTTATTCTGATTGTATTTAAATTTAAAAAGCAAATTAATTAAGCCCAATCAGTTTTTTCATTTTTTAAAAATAACTGTCCTATGATAGTTTCCTTACTGTCTCGTTATATTATGCAACACAAATATGGGGGATTTATTATGTAAAACTTCTAGGGATTAGTAGAAGAGGGCAGAGTCTTCTAGTTTTATTTACTTTATTGGTTGACGCACAGCATTTTTGTTATCGCAAAGATCGTTCTTGTTTCAAATTTACTTTATCGTGTCTTAGTTTTTACTTTTATTAAAAATTAAACACTTATTGAAAAAACTGAGTAATTAATATTTAAATTTATATGTTAGGCAAAGTTTTCATAATCCATTTCCATTATATAAAGTAATGTGTTTATGTGTATGATAAATTTTTCCAATAGTTAATATGTTAAAATTTTAAATGGATCGTTTTAATCAAAAATAGATTGTACTGTTATTAAAATCATAGTATGTTTTCTTCCCTATCAGTTGACTGGGCAGAATTGGCAAAGCAATGGATCCAGATGCAACAAGCTCAACCATCTGAATCCGTTCCCTTGGTTCCTCCACCTCTTCCCCCACCTCCACCTCAAGTAGTGCCTCCTGTTTCTTTACCTCCTCCTCCTCCACCCCCTCCAGGACATGTGCCTTTAATGACAGAAGAATTTTCTGAAAATAACGTTGTGCCTGCTTTATTGAAGACACCTGTACCACATCCAGTTATGCCAGAACCTTTTCATGCCGAAAGTCCCTTTGAAAATGAACCAGGTAATTTTGATTTTGTAATTTTTAGATCAAGATTTTTTTAAAAAATCAAATTGCATTGTAAATGAATGCTCAGTTGCAATATCTGAAATTACTTCATTAATAATATTGAATGAATTTATTATCATTCTTATTAGACCGACTATTGAATTAAAAACTCAAGTTTGGCCAAAATATACTTTAGAATGTAAAACCAAGTACTTCAGATATACTAAAATTAAGAAATTAAGCTAATATAATAAGAATAAGAAATTAAGCTAATTTTTAGCATATTTTGCCACCAACTTTGAGAAACTTTATCCCTTTAAGAATTATTTTGAACTATTTAAAATTCAAGAGTAATAGCAATTGACAATTTAAAAAAAAAATCATATGTTGTACCCTTATACTCTTTATTATTTTAATTTCATTATGTCAGTAATTAATTTATTGTTATTATTTTTTTTTTTTCAATTGCTAAGCAATAGCTAACAAAACTTGTTTCATTCCTCAGTTTATTTTCATTTTTCTGCCATTTGACAAGTCACGCGCTTTGAAATTTGTGCATCAATTGAATCCATTTTATTGCATTGGATAAGTTTAATGCAATGTAATGTTTTTTTAATATGTATTTCAAATAAATGTCTTTTATGATGCAATTGACATTACTTTTTGTTTTGCTTTCAAGCTGCAATTTTTGAATTTTATTTTTAAATTATTGTTGTGTATTTTTGCACCATCTTAGAAATTATGTTAGAGAAATATTAAATAGAACTTTTAGTCTTAAAAAATTAATATTTGGAAAATGCTGATAAATATTTTTTGTGCTATTTTTAGAAATTGTTTTATTTTATTTTGCTTATCAAAGTATATTATTTTCCCCCTTTTAATTTACATATACATTTGGTGATACAAAAGTTTTACAATTTTTTTTTTTTTTTTGTACAGTACTTTTTTTCTCTTACCTTTGATCATGCATAAACAATTAACTCCTTATATAGCGAACATTAGACTGATCTCTTGTGAAAGCATGTATAAATATTTGTAAATCTTATCACATAAATCTTGCATCAACCAATAAAAGAGAAGTTTTAAATACTTATGCATTTCTGGTAAATCTTTTAATAAATACTAATATTTTGGGCAAAGCAAAAACGAGACTGTTAATATGTAATAATAATAAAAGAAAATGTACATGTATCTTTTCAGGATTCTTAATGGAATTGCTTGGTCTAGAGTTTCAGATTTGGAACAAACATGTATTGGATAGAATAGTAAAAGGGCATTCTTTGAAATTTTGATTAACAAAAAAGATTTTGATACAGTTTTTATAGCAAAACACTTTAAATAAAAAGGCTATTTAAAAATATTTTTCTACTATCATAAAAAGATTTTTCCTTTAATACTAATTCTATAGTGTATCCATTTCTTAAGATTTTAGAATATCAATTTTTATTAATATTTAATCTTAAATAATATAGAAATTAAACCATTTAAATAACAGAGATATATTTATGATTATAATCCTTGATAGAAAAAAAAAAATCTGTGGAAAATTTTATTGGATGTTTAGAAAAAAAATTAATTTCAAAAATTTGACTCATATTATTATTCTGAGCTTATTGATATATGTACATAATTTATTAGGTAACTTGCTAATATTTTCTTTTTCTTTTTTTGGGGGGGGAGGTAACCTTTGGAAAAAAATAAAACAAAAACATATGGTTTTTATTGTTATTAATAATCTCTTCTATATTATGCATCATCATTAAATGGTAATAATTTTTTTTACTTAATTCATTTTCTTGTAAACATGCAATAAAAAAGCATTTTTATTATTGAACAAGTTAATATTAATGTCTTTTAGGCATGAAACTTTTTTAAAAAAAATCATATCTATATATTTAAATTAATAAGGAAAACAATTGATCAGCCACTGATTCTGATTTCACCAATTTTTGTTTTATGTGAAAGCTCATGATATCTAAATATATCGTCAATAGTTGCTTCATCTCCTCTATTCTCCATTTTTCCCATTTCCTTTACATTAGTATAGGAATCATTTTCAACAAGTTTATTAGAAATATATAAAAAAAATAAAGAGTTGTAAGAATATTATGAAAACTTCAGTAATAACAAAATATTAATAGATTAAAAGATGCAGTGTGCAGATGTATTCCAGGAACTTTTCTGTAAAAGCTTATTATTTAACATTTTTTGTAGAGGATGATCTGGAGTGTATTTGATTTACATAATTTTTAAATATTGGGAATTTTGATTCAACAAATTATTAAATTTATTATTAAATATTTAATTATAAAATAGCAATATATTTAAATTTTTATATAAAGACACTTGGAACTGAAAATAACAAACACAAGATACAAAATAATAATATTTAATACATTTGTTATTAAATAAATAGTATAAAAAATATATGTGTAGGTTAGAAAAAGTATTTGGGTATTTCTTAACAAAATATTTGTCTTTTGGAAATGGCAGCTTTCTGACACAAGAGATAACAGAGGATAGCTTTATTACAATGAGATATGTAAAAAAATTTCACTGGGAATTATATATTTTGGATTGCATATTTATACTATCTTATTCTGATTTATTGCATGTCATTAGGAAGTCTTAGAACTCTGGATTGTTATTATTATTATTTTTATTTTTTTTCCATTCAGAAGTTTTATATGAACACTAAAATATGAAAGTATTCTAACATAACGGACATCTGAGTATAGTTTAATTACAATCAGAGGTATAGAAAAAAATTTCCTCTGTGGTATTTCCATAGAGCTGAGATACTAATAGAGGTAGTGCAACCCTATTTTGGTGTAGGACAAAATAAAATCACGTGACTTGTGGACAGAATTTCTCCGTTCCCCATTATATTTCAATGGCAGATTTTTTCTCGTTTTTAACTGTTGGATTTTAAAACTTATTTAAGCCATGGTTAACTATTGCAGTGCAATTAGATGCAAAGAAAATGCTTCTAAGGTTAGTTCTGTATCATTTCACAGGTATGTACAATAAACATATTCTGTTTATATCCATTTTAAGTCAATTTAAAATTCTGTAACCTCCTTCACTCAGTGATTTTGGTATTAAAACTGAATAATATTTCATAGTTTGGTTTAGTTATTGTATTAAATTTATTTAATTTGTTATTAAGCTTCATTTAAACTGATGTAACTGCATTATATTTTGTTACTTGCTTTATTTTAATCTTGAATGTGTTGCAAGTGCTTGGCGTGATTTTTTCTCGCCAATACAAGTGTTTACATAAAAACGGTATTGGTAATGGTAAAAAAACACTATTGACCGATTAATAATTGTGTATTTATTTTAGTGCAAATAAGGTTCCGTATTATTTCCAATATGTTTTTTTTTTACCATAAATATTCGAATCGTATTATACCGTAAAAGATATTAAATCATCATTGTGAATGAGATCGTGAAACTAAAACGTTTTATTGAAAATGTTATATAGTAAAATTTCATAAATGTGCTATCAGTAATTGCCTGTTTTTATAAATTTTAATTAAAATCTAATAAGAAACTAGTGGATATTCTAAACATAAACTGTTAAAGAAAGAAATGCTATCTTTACAGATAAAAATTTTGTCTGAATGTTAACTTTATTAATAACTTGCGATATGCTGATGCCCTAAAATCACCATTTTCATAAAAATTTCGAATTTCCTTATTATTTTGTATTAAATCAAAACATTTAAGGTTCCAAAAATGATTTAATTTTGTTTCTGCGGTAGTTAAAAGCAAAGTTACAGCCAACACTATAAACCAGATGCGAAATATTTAAAACTGATATTAACAAGGAGTAGGCACGAGGTTTAAAATTGAGTTCGGAATGAGATTTTGTATAATGATAGTATACATTTAGAATGTTTATTAATGAAAATATTAAGACTCAATAGTCAACCTTAAAAACTGTCAAATTAGCTTATATACTAATAATGGGTTAGCCGAACGAGCGCTCGAGTAGTGTAGTGGTTAGGGCCCTGGCGTAGCATTCTGGAAACCTGGGTTCGATTCTGAGCTAGCGTTTTTTTTTCTTTCTAAATTATTTCAAAATAATTTAACTGTTTTAATTAATATCTTTTTCATTTTTTATGCAAAAATAAATATTATTCAGAATATTCAATGGAAAAAAAAAGACCTGGGTCACTTTTATAATCTGCTTTTATTATAAAAGGGGTTTTTTTATTTTTATCTGCTTGAGATAATGATAAAAGTATTTGAACATGCAATGTAAAATTAAAAGAAGTTTTGGGGTAAAGAAAAGAAATAAAATATTTACTTAAAGTAGAAAAATACTCACTTTCAATTAATGCACAATAACAAAATAAAAAAGTAAACATAATTTAAATCAATAAACTCGGCTACTGATGTAAAAAAGAAAACATTATTTTCGAAACCAGCTTGCTTAGTTTTCAAAGAATGAATATATATATAATATAAATTATTTAGGAAATGAAAACCGACCGGACCCAATGCCTGGAAACAAAACGTTGCACGGCAGTTCTTGAGTATGCCAAGATTTGCGATATGACCCCAAAAAAGGCCAGATTTCTCACACGTGACTTGGCTCATGTTGTGTCCACTTGTTTAGACTAGAAACAAGCAACTAGCTTCCTCCATTTATATCAGCTCTATGGATATTTCCTACCTTTTCTGATTATCGTGTGTCATCAATTTTATTTTTTTTTCTCATTTTAAAACCTTGAGGTTTAGTAAATGTAATTTTGTTTACTTAGTTTTAGTTTACTCTTAACAGCATTATGTCAAATTTCAAGTGAAATGCATTTTAATATTATGGATAAATTTTGAATAATGGATTTGATAAAAGGTTTAAAAACTCGCTGCATTTTAAATATTACTTTAAACAGATTATTTGTAATTGTATTATAATTTAAATATGCAATCCAAAATAAAATCTTAAATTGCTGTAAGGAATAATGATATTGTTGGTGAATTTATTTATAATCTTTCATTTGTTGGATCAGAAATGTTTGCTGAAGAGATTTTTAATTCATGAGTACTTTATTGACTTGGTGAACTATAATTACAAGAAAGCAAAAGCTTTGAGCACTTTAATAGAGAGCTGCACACTTAAACTTGAACATAGCAAGGAAGGTGTTTAATTATTGTAGTGAGAATTGAACACATAAATGACATTAATGGGTCATTTCTGGGTCAAATCTTAGTGAGTCATTTGGCACAGGCAAGGAGCTTGGGAGTGAATAGGACTTTTCTAAGAAATTATATAAGTAGCACATGCACTATGATATTGAGTACCAGTGCAGGAATGTAGAAACAGGAAAATTAGGTTATGGATACCATAGCGTACTTCATCAGTGGTGTGGTTTTTGGAAGCCACATTGAGAGATAGCACAGAACTTAAAAGCCTTGGGTACGAGCAGCATGTCTGCTCAGATGGGACAAAATCGGTGGTGGAGCTTGGATTATATGGCTGAGCCAATTCTATGGAACCAATCGCAATTTCCTTTTTCCAGTAGGCTGCCTTGAAGCAACGGTAACTTTCAGCGAGTTGTGGAGCTTTGCTGTAACGTCACATTCATCTTGCTTGCCTCTCTTGCAGATTTGCATATTAATTTTTAGTAATTTAATGTTTTTTAACACAGATAACTATACTGTCGACTTTTTAAATATAAACATATTCTAGCAGTTGCTTAGCCAAATAGAAGGTACTTTTGGAAATTTTGCCTTATATAACTATGGCAAGCATTTTATGTACAAAAAGAAATGATAAACTGGAATCTGCTTACATCGCAATACGAATGCAAAAGTGACCAAAATTTTTCTCTTCAGTGACTATACTATGAAATAAGGATTTATTTGCCACATATCGACTTAGGAAAGGGAATCTTAACTGTCTTTAAAAGAATGTTGCCAGCATTAAAGATTTTCCCCTTTCCTTCTCGATTTCTTTCCTCTGATCTCCTCATTCGGAGCATGAGAAATGCTGAGGTCCGCAGTTTTATATTGTGTGCAGAATTAAATGAGAATGTCAGAATTGGATTAGGAAATAAGATAACATTTTAGAATGAACCTAATATGGGCTAAATTGAAATAAAAATTAGGAAATTAATCAAGATTTAAATTAGATTAAGAGATATCATTATTTTAAATATATATATATATATATAATCAAAACATTATATGAAATAATTCTCTCTTGCCCTGCAACTATTGATTCTGTAATCTACTTAATTCTTATATTTTTCTTGTATTCTTATTTCATGTTTGTAAAAATGGAACTTTTTTCATAAATTTTTCATTTTCTTCTTAATATATTAATGTTTTTAAAATCTGTGCCTTTTTGTGTTGCCAATAGCAATACACTATTTTAATATTTTTGGATCTTAATTATTAATTAATAGATTGAACTATTTAATTTTTGATTTTATACCAATGGTGTCACCTAATATTTATTAAAATTCTGCTAGTTTATTGCTGAAAAATTTATTTCATGATTCATAATATTTATGGTAAGAAATTATATTAAAAATCAGTGACTAAAATGTAGAAAATAATTAAAACAAATAAATGTTAGTTTTACATACACTAATAAAAGTTTGTTTTTAAGATTTTCATTTAACTTGTTTTCCAGTACCATTTGTGTCAAAAACAACAGATAACAGTAATTTTTGGAGCAAATCCCAGTGGGAGGCCAGTGTACCTAATGATGTTGATGAAAGACTATGGGCACCACCACCTGTTGAGCCAACAGCTTCTGTATTACCTGGCAAGGAAACCTTTGATTATGGTCATGTACATGATAATCCGCCTTTAACAATGCAATCCATTGACTACAATCATATGTCTGAGTTTTCATATAATCAGGCAAGTTATGTTCTTTGTTGTGTTCTTTTTCTTATTTCTGCTTCAAAATAAATTTCCAGATGTTGCTCATATTTAATAAATATCAAAACTTGCTGAAAAAATTATTTCTTTTTAAATAAATATAAAATAAATTTGAGATACGAAAAAAAAAATGATTTATCTTTAAAAAATGTGAGGTACTAAATAACCAGATTGGTCCCCCCCCCCTTTTTTTTAAGAATCCCCCTAAGAAAATCTTTTTAATGTAATTGAATGAAGGTGTTTTTTTTTTTTTTTTTCCCTCACATACTTTCCAAACAAATGTTGACTTATTTTTAAATGGAAATTAATAACTAATAATTAATATTTCATTATTAATGAAGGAATTTTTATTATTATTTATTTGCTTAACTTATTTCATATGAAAGTTCCTTACTGTAAGTATAATTTAATAAATCTCCAATAATTTGTTTTCTTAATAATTTGCTACATTCTAGAAAGAAAACTTGGAACTTTTTTAATAAGTTTCAGATATTCTACACTGTTAAAAGATATTTAATTGCATAAATAAATTTATCAGTTTATTCCTCTAATATTTGCTTTTTATATTTACTTTTTTATTTATATTTTTATATTTACTTTTTTTTTATTTTCTTATTTAAATAAAAAAAGAAAAGAAAACCTTATCTTTTGATTTTATCTGAAGACCCATTCATGCCTGTTACATCCATTGAACTGGAAATTTTATATAATGAATGACACATCATGTTTTAAAAAAATAATCAAAATATTTTCAGATTTGTAATAACATTTGAAAACTTAGTCATATTAATATTCTGATTATAGTGAAATTTAACTTTTTAACATAATCATTTATACTTAGAATAATATTAATATATTTAATACAATACTTATTTTTAAAAACCTAATTTTATCATTTTTTAATTATTTTTTTTTCACTCTCTTTTTGTAACTTTTACACGACTTTTTTGGTTTCCCAGCGAAATTTTTCTTTCTCGGTATACAAAGATTTGCCTGACTAATACAGAACAAACATCACTGACACTGAAATAAGGAACGTGAAATTGGCAGACAATTACTTTTTGAAAATTAGAGTCTCACTACGGATTGGTTTTGCAAAATTTTAATTAAAAAAATCAATTTAAATTTTAACGTATTTCCCACATAACATTAAAGAATATTGTGGCGCATAATTTATTTTTACACTTTCTTTAAGGTGTTTATACAATATTTTCTGACACTTTTCTGTGAATTTGGTTGCCGCTTGTTACTTCTCATTTACTTGGATGGCTTGCATTAACTGTGATAGTATTAGAAGGATTTTCCCATTAACAGCTTTCAAATCTGACATTCTCCTACAGTATTTTAATGGATTTCATCCTCTTTTAAAGAATATCAGAAAAATAGCCACTAACATTCCATCAATAAATTCTTAACCCTCTCCTTTGTAAATCCATTTTTTAAAACGAAAGAAGCAAATTCCTAGTTAGTACATATGTTTGGAATTCAGTTCCGATAAAGAAACTTAGTGCAAAAATCCATTAGTGAACCCAAAGCAGATAGTATTGTGTACAGCAGTTGTAAGTTATCCTCCACAAATAATTAATGCTATCGACTTTCCCTTGAATATATAATCAGCAACCTATATATACTATTGAAATTAAAGAAATGTCTCAAGAAAACAAGAGGAAATGAAACAAAGGATTTTTCACTCATAGCAAAGTACAACAATATTCAAAGAAGAATGGAGGGGGGAGAACTTTTATATGATGGAGATCCTGAAACCGCCAATGAAAAGAAAGGAAAAAAAAATGTAAAATTAGCTGTAATAATAATGGTTCTCTAATTATCTTCCTAATTAGCTATAATAATAGTATTCTTGTTTCTATGCTTATTATTTCTATTCATATAAATATTTATATGAATAGTAAATGTCTTATATAATAATATTTTTAATAAAAATAATGTAAAAATAGAAGCTGTATGCATTAGTTAATTTAACAATACAAAATAATACTGATTTTTGTCATATTAATGTTAAAATTTGAGTTGTGTATTTTCAAAATTAGGATAGGAAAACAGTCAATTATTTTTTTTATTTGTAATTTTTTAAAAATTGTACACATAAAAAATATATAAATTATTAGGACATACTTAATTATATATGATTTTTTTTAAAAAAAATTAACTTACATTTAAAATTATTCTGTTAAAAATGTCCATTATCCAGCATTAATAAATTCAGTTTTCTGAACTAATACAAAATTGATTCTAGTGTTTTTTTTTTTTTTTTTTTTTTTTTTTTTTTTATAATTAGCATAAATTTTTCTTAATCTATGCTTTGTAAAAATAATTTTGTAAATCCATTTTTTTTTTCAAATTTACCAATGATTTGAATCTTTAATGTTTATAACATATATTGATTCTATTCAATTTGCTGTTAATTCAGATTTTCAGAGTTTCTTTGTATTAATTATTGCTGAAGATAATATTGCCAATTTAAATAAAAGATGAGGCTGGATTCAACATCTAAACATCAATTAAAATTTGAAAATTTGTTTTTAAATAAAAGATTAAAATTTTTTAAAAATTTAAAACAGAATTTTTAAAAAAATTTTTTAGTAAAAACTATTTATTATAAGACAAAAAAAAAATATTCTACGAGTAGAAAATTATTGAGTTTATGTATTCATGCTTGTACGAAAGTGCTTAATTTTTGCATCCATTTCATACTACACACCCTGATTTTAAATAATGTTAAATCATTACTTGCTTTCTTTGCTTTTTCCACTCCGTAAAACCATATTCCATTATAACCGACACATGAATGCTATTCACACATTTCTTCATATCTTGAATGTACGTATTAGGGAAACACAAAGAATTTGTTTTTCTTCCAGATTTAAATGGCAGCCCTGTTACTTGCTAGAGATTTGATTTAGACTTACTAAAGATTACTTTTAAAGATTTGGTTTTGTATATATAGATGCATTTTTTTAATGTGATCTAATTTTTTTAATTGTAGAGGAAGTTTAGAAAATGATTATAAACATAAAAAAATTTTATCTTACAATTTAGACCCTGAGATTGAAGAAACCACTTTTGGAGTTTTGGTAGTCTGTGAGTATGTTAATTCAAACACAAAATGAATTAGAGAGATGAATTGTAGAAGTTCGAAAACAAATACAAATTGTGGATCACATGATGTCATATGTATATTTGTGCCCATTTGTGAATTTCTCCACTTTTGCTATTCTTCATCTTCCAACCAAATTTGAATGATCATTGTGAATAAAAAAATAGTTTGGAATGTATAAATAAATCATGCAAAATAAGTCATTTTGTTTTTTATTCGTTTTAGATGTATCCTACCTCAACCCCAACCCCAGCACCTGAAGCTCCATATGACCAGTATTGGTCTCAAGTAAATGCTACACCAACAATAGCTCCAATATTTCTCAAAAAAGAAAAATCTTCTACAAACTTACCTGCTGAGGAAGAAACTACACAAATAGGTATGAATTCTAATTAGAGCAGGGAAGGAGGGGGGAGGATGTGTTTTTATTTAGGTAATTAATCCATTCCAGTATTGTATTAAGTTTTATTTGAATCCTTCAAGTTGGAAATTTTTCAAATTTCCTTTTCCCAAGATTTTATTTATTTTTAATGTAATATTTAATGAGAAATTTTGAATATTTTTTTATTAAGTTTGTTTTAATGACTGTCAAGATTATTTATAAACATTTACCATATTTATATGAAATTTTTCTATGCACCAGTTGATGAATCCTAGTGAATTTCATTTGGCATTTTTAATGAACATTATTTTGCATCTGTTTATTTCTAAAATAGTTGGTCATATACAAAATGTATTATTTGGAATCTTTGCAATTAAATTCAAAATATTGACAGTATATCCATAAATAATAAGAAATATCTCATTTTCATCTAGCTTTTTCACTCATCTTTTCAACAGTGGCAGCATTATCTGTTATAAAAGAATGCCAAAACATTTAAATTTTATCATTTTAATTGGGTTTTTTTTTTCATGGCAATATTGTATGAATTTTCATTGTATAAATAGTAGCTGTTTCAGTGGTCTGCTAAAAATGCAGGGGCATGGTGATACAAGTCACAGATTTATTTTGAATATTGTCTAAAGCTAAATACATTTTAAAATATGTTTATATATTTCTATTTTTCCTTGTTGTATGTATAATTTGATAGTTGTCTGTATTCAAGATTGAAACTAAACCATTATAATTAATTCAGATTATTCTATTCTGTTTAAACGTGTTAATTGCTAGAATAAATCTGGTAATTCATCAAATATTTTCTTTTGATCAGACGTTGATTTGCTAATACAAAACTTGTTATTAATATAAAAAGTCTGATTTCAAATTTATTTATAACAATTAAATCCAGAGAACTTAAAATACTAAACAGTGACACACCATCAAATAAATTAATGTAAAATATGCATAATTTTAACTTCGGCCCTGGTGAGAGTTAAAAGCTGAAGTTGGTCTTTGTGTTTCATGTCATTTATGAAGCTCCCAGTGCAAAGATCATGGTAAAAGGGCTCATATCTACAAAGAAAATAAAATTATCTGCCTAGTCAAACTTTATTTTGGGGTATAGGCTGCCAATTTTTGGCAGTAATATTTTTGGCTGCCAATATTTGGCAGTAATTCATTGTATTTCTTTAGCTTTTTGTCAATATATATATATATATATATTTGAAGTGCCATTATTGGCCCATGTAACAATTATCTTAGCTCGTAATGAATAAAGTGGTGTGATCGAATGATAAAAACAAACTTGGAGGTCCATATTTAAGTTTGATATTCTGATTCAGGACATTAGTCTGCAACTACATAGTTGTGGCATAAGCTAAACAAGCACATTGGTATTTCTAGCACTTGCTTATAGTAACCAGATCATGTGATCAACAGGTACAATTTCTCATGTAGTTGGAATTTGCAATTACTGCAATAAGCATTAGCATTAGTACACTGGCTAACAATTTAATATTTGTAGCATTTTTGAGCACATCATTTAGTCTTCTCACATATTTCCTTACCAATAGGGTTGTTATAAATTGTGAAGAGTGTTTCAACCATCCATGTGACCATCATCATCTGATAAGCAATAAAAAATTTTCTCATTGCTTTTGTAATCAATGCTACAGATTTTGGTCCATTGCTCATTACTTACACAAATATGTTGTTAGCGATGTTGTATGATTGATTAAGCCTTTTTATTTAGATTTTTTTCCTATCAGTGAGCTGTAATTATATTGCTAAAAGTTATCTTGTTTCTATTTTACACTAATTTCTGATTTAGTACTTGCAGTACCTGTTAAATAAATAATATTGGAAAATCTACAAGGTGGCCAACAATGGCATTTTATTTTCTAGGTCAGTGTTCTGTTATTAAATTCGAAATGAGCCAAATCTATTTAATAAAATTTCTGATTGATTACAGATCTTACAATAACATAAGTGGTTGTATAGTTTTCTGTGATCAGTTGAAATTATGACTTATAAGATAAAGATAAAAATTCTCAATAAGTATTTAGTAGATAACAATAGATTCCAGCTTGTTTTTTGTGGTAGTAAGTTTCAGCATCATGATGCATATTAGATGACATGTCACTACGATTTTTAAATAAAACTGCAACTAGTCCAGAATTAGAAGCATCAGTTACTATAAGATTGGCAATCCTTGTTTAAAGTATGAAAGAATGGCATTGCTAGTGATCACAATGCTCAAAGTTTCAAATATATGCTGTTGATCATCTGTTATAGTTATAAAAATATTGCATATTTTCTTTTTTAAACCTTTCATAAACTTGTGACTGTTTAGCAGTAACAGTATAAGTGCAAATATGCTTCGAGAACTGATTGGCAAATTCAAGGAAACTACAAGCTTGTTGAATTGATACGAGAATCAAATAGCATTCAACTGATTCTATGGTTTCCAAATCAGGATATTCACCATCACAAGAAAGAATTTGGCCATAAAGAGTATTTCTGAGCCTGAAAATTATGTTTTCTCTGATCTCAACTTGAATTTGGGGTTTCTAAATTCTTCAGGAATTTTGTACATCACTTTAAATATTAATTAAACTCATGGGAAATCATCAATCTGTGTATTCACATTGTGTTGTGCTAGATAATCACAAGCCAATTTAATTGTCATTGAGATTTCAAATGGCCTTCAGAGAAGTTCATAATGTCCATTGGGAATCATAAAGCTAATTTTGTATGTGTCAGTCTCTCTTATGCCACTGATGTTTAAATGTAGATTTTATGTCCATTTTAGAACTATAGCATTTGTCTGCAGCACTTAATAATCGATTGGGTGCAGATTGATCTGTGATGGAATTGATAATGTATGAAAAATTGGCAACTCATCTTGAAGTTTTATCACTTCTATGGAAAGGCTGTTCCTCAGCAAAAGCAAATGATGCTTAAAGTGAATTAGAATGGGGACCAATTCCTTGTTTTAATCATTTTTGAGTTTGCTTGTTTAGAAACTGATTATTAGGCTCTGAAAGTCAGTATGGTTGATATCTAATAGTTGTTTCGTGTTGCAGTTGGATTTTGAATTCCACCTTTCGTGTCAAATTGGAATTATAGTTGCCCTTTGAATCTAAAAAGTTCAAACTGTAATTTATCAAAAATAATTTGAAATTTCAGTATAAAAATGAAAGTATAAAGGAAATTGTAATTTTTTGAAAGGGGAAGAGTAATACATTTATTACTCCTCCACTCCAAATGTTAATTAATGTAGTTAAAATCTTAGTTCAAACCGTACAGTTTTTATCTGTTATTTAAAGCGAGATGAAAGTTTGTATTTTTGCTATTTCTTGTAGCCAATTAATTTTTAACAATTCTATGTATAGATGCTGCCAAAAGGAAACAACTTCCTGCTTGGATCCGAGATGGATTGGAAAAGATGGAACAAGATCGCTTAAAAAGATTAGAAAAAGAAAGAGCAGCCAAAGAAAATGCAGAAAAAATGGCTAAAATGGATTTGTTGAAGAACAATTTAGATTTTAAAGATGGCTCGTCAACTGCACCTGTTTCTACTAGATCTAAATTTGTTAGCATTTTTTTTTTTTTTGTAACTTATTGTGTTTAACAACTTTTAATTTCATTTATTTGTTGTGTATTGCTTTAAATTTTTTTGAAAATTCTTTTTAGCTGGTTATTGAGAAATTACTATTCCTTGAATAATCTATGTTTCATTTCTTAAAAGTGAAATATCTCTCTACATATAAAACGATTATGTGGATGCAAAATCAGGCCAAATTTTTTAATCACCAAATGGTGACAGCTTAAGCACTTGAATCCTTTACATACTTGCTCAGTGGGAAATATTAATCAATGTTACACTTTTGAAGTTGAATAATGGGAAGAAACACGTTTAAAGCAAGTGGTCTCGATTATAAATCAAAATTATAGAAAGCGAAAAATTAGGCCAAATGGAAGTATTGAAGAGTCCTTAAGAATGTCTACTCAGAATGAATGAATAAAATTGAGATACAAAGTATTTATTTGCATTGAGCCACATTTCTGAAGTATTGGAGCATAATTGTGGGACTAGGACTGGCCTCTGATTTTTTTTGCCAGACACATTTCTGGGAAAAAGAAATAAATTCAACTGGGAAAAACATTTAATGTTGCCACAATAGAAAAAATTGTTTTAGAAAATCTAAGTGCACCAAAAATGTTGAAAGATTTACCCAATGAGCGATCAATACAAACTGAAATACCGCTTCAGTTTTAATTATTGTTTATTATAATTTGTGGTTTTGAGGAAGTCAACAATATTCCAGAACTTTGGCTTCATTTAAAAAATATTTTTTGTGAGATTTTTGCTTTACAATATTCTGAAGATAATGGACCTCAATATGCACTTTCAGAAATTGATGAACTTTTAAAGCATTATAATTTAAGTGTGAAATTACCTGCAGTTCATCTGGCAGTCACAACTTCAAATTTACCATTTTTTTAACAGAAAAACAACAAAAGAAACAAATTCTTGCAGAAAGACTTAGAGGAACGTAAGTTGGCTTTTATATATGATAACACAGAAGATACATCAAGATATTCATTCTGGATAACAGGAGTAGGGAAAATTTTATTGCAATATTTTGCTGCATGCAATAAGAAGTAAATTGCCTCATGCTGATCTTGTAGCTTCGATAGGTTGGTACATTACTTAATTCTTGGACTGCCCATTCAGTTAAAAAAAACACACACACTAATCCTTTCAAATGCAGCTTTAATTTGCAATCTGTTGCCAAACACTAGAAGCTAATATGCAATGCATAATTAATAATTTGAGATGAAGCCACTATAACTTATGTTCATGATTTTATTGCTGTTGGCAGACTTCTACAAGATCTAAGTATTATTTATTGTTTGGTGGTAAAGTAATTTTAATAAAGACTCAAGATCATTGACTGTAACCAACTGTTTGAGAAAGCATAATCTTTGATTTAAATATCTTAATCCTACAAAAAAACAAAAACATTGAAAGCCTTAGAAACTGAAGCAGGGTGTTTTTCGTCATAAAAAATGCTTACATTTGAAAACCATTTTTAAGCACCTTAAAAGAAAAAACGTATTTAATTTCCTCTAGAAGTGTGAAGAAAGATTTTTTTTTCTCCTGCATATGTAGAAAAACATTTGAAAGCATGATTGCAAACACTTGTTTTCAGAGAAGGAATTCTAGTGTAAAATAGGCTCAAGGTTTCAACACTGAATGAATCTCCTTCCTCCATTTTTAGTGTATTTCTGTTTATTGAAATATTGTAATAGTTATTTGGATGCCGCAGTATGAAATGCATATTGTGCCATATTTTTTTGTGATTCGAACTTCAGTTTTTAGTGTTTTGGATACTAAAGAATTTATTTAAGTTGTGACTGATGTGCCCAATCAACGGAAAATAAGAATACAACAAAATGAATTTAGTACTCAAAAGACATATATATCGAATGCGGGAGAAGTTACTCTAAAGACGTTTGCGGTAAAGCTTCTTTATAGTACATTATAGATTCAATCATCATTCTCATTAATACGTTGCTTTGGAGCAATCCATTGAATGACATATTAATAGCATTTGACTGTATTATATTAAATTGCAATTGATTGCAGTATTACATTAGTCAGTTGCCTAAAATCTAGTGTGATGTCCTCATCTATTAATATTTGTTGGACCTGTTATACTAAATTTTAGTTCATACTAAAAGGAAAAAAAAATTTGGATCTGATATTTAAACTTTTTTAAGAAATGGAGAAAAAAAAAAAACTTCAAATCTGTTGTTCTTTTGAATTCAAATTTTATAACAATTTTTGCCTTTTTTTTTTTTCCCCCTTAGAGAAATGTCTTTTTACATGTAAGCATTTGTCCTGTTAAACAGAAAGCATAAACATTGAAATTAGGAGCATGAAATTTGGGGAGTTATTTTGGGAGTAGTAGAGATCCATTAAAAATGAATTTTTCAAAATATTAAATTCGAAATTTAATTAAAAAATACTAACAGAATTTCAACGTGTTTTTGCTATAAAATCAAAGCATATTATAACACTAAAGTTATTTTTTTCCCACCATTTTAAAGATTGTTTTTTAAAAAAACTTTTCAATTATATCAGTTTTGTTTGAATTAATCCATTTTTCTCCCCCTTTAGTTTTTTTTTTTTTTTTTGAAAAATCAGTTTTGACACAATTTGTAGCAATGGTTTTTATTATAACGAAATTAAAAAAATGCCATTACTTCTTTGAATCATGGAGTCACGTTATTTTACCCCTGTTAAAGTTGTAATAAAATTAATGATTTCTTTGCTTTAATTTAAACTTATAAAAATTTTAAAGCAGTTCATTCTGGTGTCTTCATGTCTGGTGCTGTCTTCCAAAAATTCTTTTTAAAAATTGCTTCAACTGGCATTTTTTGTTTTAATTTTGCTTCTCACTACAGAGCTAACTTTTTTTTATTTCTAGCTATGTGAATTTGTTTTCATTATTTATGAACACTAGGACTTGTTAAAGCATTTTAATCTCTTTATAAAATATATATTCATGTTTTTCTGTATTTTTTTAAAGTTAAAATAAGCTTTATTTATTTATTTGCATGTAGATTAAAAAGCAGATGTTTATTGAATTTTCAAACTGTTTTAAAAAGACCTTTACTACAGAAGTAAAAAACAATAAGACGGGTTTTATATAATCGGACCATTTCTGAACGCTACTATTCTTTTTTATTAAAAAAATAACTTAAAACCAAATTTAGAAAATTGCCTTGTTCTGTTCTCAATTTCATGGCAGTTTTACCAGTCTTGTGATGGAACCATTCGGGAATGGCTATAATAATGGACTTAGTTTTATAAAACTACAAATAAAATTATTAAATATAGTGAATGAATGCAGGAGAAAATTTACACTTTTCATCCCAGCCACGTTGATTCTATTTGCTATTGCATATATGAATTCAAATATAAAATTTTTGGTCATGCTAGGTTTCTACGTCCGGTATCGACATTTTCAAAAATTATGTATCCATCTAAATGACTTGTTAATTTGAAGAGATTAGGGATCATTACTGTTAATCTTATAAAAATTGTCTTAATTTTTTGATATTGATAGTTTTTCTTTCATTTTTTATGATTATTTTTATGTTTTGTCAAAACCAAAAGGTATCATTTGTTTTACAGTAGAAAATGCTGTGCAAATACAGAAATAAATATTCGAATTTAAAAAATACGCATTTAAAATTAATTTTAAAAAATTTCAATATAAGCTATACATTATTATAAAACGGAAAACACCCTTTGCTTAAAAAAAAGAAAAAAATACAGGCTTACATGTGCAAAGGTGCTTCATTTTTTTGGCTAAGGTGCTTAAAAAGTGTTTAAAAGTACTTAAATTTTGCAGAAGTTTCTCATTACTCACCTTGTGAAATCTTGGGAACTAGTTACTTATGAAGTTGTTGATAATATTATTAGTGATGATCCTAATGATAGGCTAATATTTCCAGTGGAATTTCTCATCAGGGGGTTGACTACATATATAAATTAAATTTATATTCAGGATGTAATATAATGTTATTGCATATTTTAGCTTCAACATAATGTTTATGCAACGGAACACACTTAATTGTAAGCAGGTTATAAGGTGACATTATAGAAGCTAAATATATCGATTCTGAACATGGTTAGACTCATTTTATATCACTTATTTCATCTGAGAATAATATGCAATTCAAATTAAAACAAAAACAGTTTCTAATTCATTTGATTTATAATATGACAATAAATAAAGAGGAAGGTAAAAATTTGCTTGATGCTTCAAAATCTTGCTTTCCATGAAGGACAATTGTAAGTGAACTTCTCACAAATTAAATATTTTGCTGTCTTTGCTTTAAGTACAGAAATAGTCAATTGTTTACTGAAAATAATTACAGAGTGATGTTAATATTTTTTTTATTTTTAAACATCTTAGAACTTTATATTTTTCTTTCTAATATGTGTGTGTGTGTGTATATATATATATATGTAATGTAATATATATATTACATTATATATATATATTATAAATGCCAGAAAATTTTAATTTTAAAAATTTGTGTTTTTGTTTTTAACGATTAAGAAGTAATGGCTGTAGTTCATGTAATTTGAAATAATTTCAATTTATTTTTAGTTAAGTGAGCATTTGTAATTTCTTATTACTACCAGAAATACAGAATTTAGTGAGAGCTGGGATCACATAGTGATCTCAAAAGAATCCCTACAAGGAATCTTTTGATTCAGTGTCTGTTGTGGCTCTAGGTAGAGATATAGTCAGTTGTGTGGACCAAGATATTTTAAATGACCGATTCTTGGAGATCAATCGTGTGGAGCGAATAGGTTGTGTGGGGGATAGGTCTTTGACTGTTGTAATTCATTACCAATTAATACTTGTAATGTCATATTTTAATAAATATCAATTACTATTAGTAATGTTAATTTTTACTTTTTTTAGTGAGTTCTTACATTAATGATTGTGAAATTGAATTTAGGTAGTCAAGTTTTTGATTCCTTTAATTTTGTAATTTAGTTTGAGCCAAGATTTTACCTTATAATTTTTCTGTTCTTCTAAGCACTATACCTCTTCCTGATTAATTTAGGATAGTGATAGTGAAGTTGATGAGAATGAAACAAATGAAATTAAAAGCATCTCACCTATGCCTAAAAGAATACCATCACCAACTGAAGATATGAGAACAGAGGAAGAAAGAAAGGAAGAGCTTGTAATTATTCTTCTTACTTTTTTTATTTAATTGGGGAAAAAAAATATATTTTTATGTTTCTTTTATTAACACTCTTTCTAATCAGAATAATAAGATATCTTCTAAAGGAAATATTTATAGTTGCTTTTTAATTTTGTAAATTTTCTTTTAATTATTAGCTGAAAATATTTTTGATGTTATCCTTTCCACTTTCTTATATTTATTTTAAACTTCAATTTAGGTTTATATTTATGTTGTTTTCCACGGCACCAGAGAAAATACAGGAATTTGAAAACTGTCTTACAAAAGGGAAAATGCCAGAAAATTTCCATAAAAATCAATCAATGAATTTTAAATTTTCTTATGTCATTTAAAAAAATGCCAATCTCTGAATATTGAAAAACTAAGAATCATAGTCATAGTACCAAAAATAGACAATTGTGTAATAGTGGAAACTCAACCTCTTTTCTACTCACCCCCCCCCCCACATCTCTCTTTTTTTTTTTTTTTTTTTTCTTTATTTATCAGTCTAATTTTGATTTCAGAGACAGTTGTTCTCTTCCTGTAAGATTCTCGGATTGCAGCCAATGAGAATGCATAAGGCTGCTATAATTGTGCGAGAGAATAGAATAAATTTTTCTGATGGGGATAGCAACATAGAATCTGCAGATGCATCACAATGGTGTTTAGTTGCTCGCATATGAATTGACTAATTCGTTTGTTTGTTATTTGACAAATTGTGAGCTTGTTCATAGTAAATTGGGGATTTTTTTTAACGAGCTGCTCAAAATCCATATTTAATGCAGATTGCAGGTAATAATTTTAAATATTATAGGGAAATTAGCACTTACTATTCATACCAAAAGAGTAAAACACATAAAATTACATGCCAACGCAAAAAGTCTTCATTCATATTATGCCAAATGAATGAAGATGATATGTCAAGGCCGAAAATATAAAATTTGAAAATTAACTGATTTCAGATTTTTTAATTCATAAACAATCATCAAAGGCTGAATTTTAATGGGTATTAAAATTCAATTTCATACCTCTTGACAATTTCAAACAAAATTTGGTGCACATGCTTAACCTCAAAGGATAATACCTGGAAGCATTTACTGCACTTTTTCCACAACCCTCTGACACAGAGTGAAATAAGGTTGCAGGTTTTTCCTTTTTTCTGCCATAACTTCTGAACAAATCTTACACATAAAAAATTTCACTTAAATTCTTAACATTTAAAAAATTGCCTTTTAATGACTTAAATTTCTCTTTTGAACAATTAACCTTAATATATTTTCAAAATTAATTTAATCACATTTTTTAACATTTTAATTTAATCACATTTTTTTGCTCTCCACCCCTTTGAAATATTAGCCCATTTTGTGTTTAATTTCACCTATTGTTTTATCGCCATTGCTAGTATTGAAGTTCAGTTACTTTCTACATTTTTTTATTACAAAGCCTTTTTAATTTGTGTTACATTTATTATGTTGTTTCTATTGATATGTGCATGTAGTAATACCTTATTAAACATTGTATTTTAGAATTGTCACAATTCCATTAATTGTTTGACTTAATTTCTCTCATATCTTAGTATTTTTAAATTTTAGCATGTCTATTTATGTCTGTATCAAGATTCCTAAATGCATATGAATACAGGTAATAAGGTCTGTACCAAGACAAAAATATTTCTACGATAAATAAATGAACAAAGCCAAAAAATATTTTCAAAATGCAAGATGGCACTCTCAACGCTCATATTTTAGCTTATTTCATGAAAATTATTTAGTTGTAAGTTATCTTAATCTTTACGATTCTGTTTTAGTATTTTAAAATGTATTATCATTATCTTCCCAATATCAAATTCATTTCATTAATCCCAACTGATTAATTCCAATTCAAATCTTTTGTGAATTGTCAAGCAATTAATAATCTTTTGGTTCCAGAAAAAATTATTTTGCTGACAAATAATTTCTCTTGTCCTTCAGGCTTTAAAAAGTCATCTTTGAAATTGCTGGAAGTTATTCATAGAATTGGTGAGACATTCATAATTAAAGCAAAGCTAAATCAAAAAATATTATTACTTTGGGTTGCAGGACATTCAAATATTTCTTGGAGTTAAAAGATGGACTGCTTCACAGAAATGGGTGTCGAGTTGGAACTCATACTTTGAAAGGATTATAGTTAGAAGATATTGTCACATTTTACCTGAAAGTCTTGCTTCATATTATATGCCAAATTAATTAAAATAGCATGTATCAAGGAACTCTATTGGCATTCCTTCCTTTTATCCCTTCATGGCTGAAAAAAAAAAAAAAAAAGAGGATGTAAGCAAGCCTAATTATGTGGTTGTTTAATACTCCAACGTTACTGAACAAATTTGAAATTTATGGCAGTCTTAACTTGTTTTATCTATAAACAAAAAAAACTAACATTTACCATATTCTCTTCCATTGTGTGAAGTATTCAACTCACAGAAAAAACTTGAATTAAAACAAGAAACTTGAAATTAGTATAAACTTAATCACTAATTAATGTAGTTTTCCAAAAATTTATTTTTTAATGGCCATCATCAGTAAATTCTTTTTTGATTGCTGAAATGTTTAGTGATACGTTAACTTTTATTTCTTGACATTGGAAGAGGATAGTTTTTATACTAAAGAAAGATCTCAGTCAATAGGTACATTAAGAAAAGAGAACAGTTAAATAATTGAGACCAAAAAAATTTTTTTCTGAGCGTAAATTTTTAAAAATTTAATATCTTAAGAATGCCACTGATTTTAGAAACTGCATGTTTCTGCTACAGCCAATTATACGTAACCAAATTTTAGATTCAAATCTTTAGATCCATACATCAAATGTTGATACTAACAATGCTTTTTATCCAGGAATTTTAGAGTAGTAATTAGAGGGTTGAAGTTGAAAACTTTTTTATAATGAATATATATATATATAAACTGTACAAGAGTAACTGTAAATTAGTTTACTGCTATATGATATCTTTCTGAATTTTGATGGTACTAAGCTAGAATTTTTATAAATTACCTTGTATATATGACCTTGAAATTATGGAAGGAAAAATATACTGTATTTTGCACATGCATAATTAGAAATCATTTACTATAAGTATTCATACTTTCTTGGAAATTTTTAGAATTCATTTTTAGTCTTTTATATAATGTTTTAATAATAGTTTGTCATGTGTTTTGTGGTTTTTGTATATTTTGATTAAAACTATGCATCTTATAAACAAAAACTTACTTAAAAATGTGGAAATATTTTAAAAACACAAGATAAATTTAATTTTCTATTATGATGTTCCAAAAAAGCTTTAAGATGCCAGAGAAGTTGAATAAAAATTGATAAAAAAAAATACTTTTTTAAGTTCAAAATTATTTTTATTTTTGTGCAGGTATTGAAAGTTCGCCGTACGTTAACAGAAATTTTATTGTCTGTTACAAACTCTGAAATGATGGACATTGCACAAGAGATGTATAGGAAAGCTGTTTCTAAAGGTATCAAGAAAAAAAATTACTTTTTTGACTTGATCAGTGAAAGTTTATTGGTTGTGTTTTCCAAATATCTAAAAATGTATATATTTTTTTTTAGTTTCAGACAAATAAATCTCTGTGGCAAGTTATGGATTCATTGTTCAATGTTTTTAACAAAATGTTAGACATTAATAGGCAGAATTATGGAATTCACTTTTTTACTTTAGATTTTTTTTTCCCCACTGATTGCACAAGGAACAAATTTCAAAGGGACAAATGAAGATAATTTATAACGTATATATTATTTTAATATGCCATAAAGCATGAACAGCTACAACCTTTTTTCGTGCCTTTGATTGTTTAAATAAGGTCTACAGTCTTTATTAAAGAAGTTTGAAGAATAAGAAATATTTAAAAAACAGCTTACTTTATTTTTGTTAACAAATAATAAAATATTTATTTTAATAGATGTTATTTAACACTGCAATTTTGGTGATTATGCAGGTTTTTTTTTTTTTTAAATTAGACTTTGTTTATACTGTAAGTAAGCCCTTTAACCCTTTGCTTGAAAAATTCAATTCCAAGTTTATTTTTGATTACCTTTTCAATATTTTATGTTAATTTAAATTTTTCCATCACTGGAAGAGAAAGAGAGCTTTTATATGTCCTTCATCAGAAACATTCTGATTAAGCTCATTATAATGCTAGGCATAAAAATGAAGTATTGGAATGGTTAGATTGAATAGTAAATAGAGTAGTAAAAATTTATTTTAGCATAAGAGGAATTAAATTAAAAATCCTTTATTTTAAATTATTAAAAACATATCTTTTTGCTAAAAAAATATAGAAATTTCACCTTTATAACTGTATTCTGTTATATTCTAGAAATTTTTCAAATGCCTTTTTTTGCACTCATTTCAATATGGCCTTGTTTTTCTTCCTTTCGTGTTTATCAACCTTGAATTGTTTTGAATCATCGCTCTTCTGCTGTGCCTCTTCTGAATTTTTAATTGACTGTTCTTATTACCTTAATTCATTAAAGGTTAATTGGAGCTTCTAATTAAAACTTGGGAAAAGCAAATGGCTTATCTTTTCTGTGTATTGCTGTATATAATAACCATCCAGTGATAACAGCCATTCTTAGTGTGTTGGTAAATAAATTTAACTGTCATTCCTCGTCACAAAGCTTTGATTCTAAATGAGAAACAATTCGTTCAATTGATCAACTCTGTCGGATTTTAATCTATGAATAAAATTTTGTTTTTCTAAATGTATCTTTTTCTTTCGTATACTAATATCTCTTAGTTTACTGGATTGGAAGAAAAGAAAGTAATTGGAAGAAACATTCACTATAGAATTAGTATCATACCAGTGGTACATATTTGCTGTTCTGTCATATCTCTAAACAAATGCCTACATGACTGGTTAAAATTAATTTTCATCATAATTAAAATTAATTGCCTTTTCTACTACTCTTCCTTCCCATCCAAAAAAGCAGGACATTCTCTTGTTCTTATTTTCATGGAAAGATTACAATAGGATAAATTCTTTCTTTGGCAAAAACATTTACAACTGATCCAATGTTCCCATAGTAGTTTAATGGATTTTAGCAAATATGTTTCTTATTTATGTTATAATATCTATACATTATAAATAATAACATGGATTACCTTTTTACTTGTAATTACAGTTTTTAAGAATTTTTCTTTTTCAAATTTGTATAAATTTTTATGTTGTAAACAATTTAAATTGTAAAAGAAGATCATTATTATGAAATTCTGTATATTGCTTTTCTTTTTTTAAATCTTAGTTCAATTTTTTAATGCAAAAATCCTATCTATCTCTCAGTTATAAATGACCATTTTTTCAAATCAATGGGAATGAAATTGTATTTTTAAATTGATTTTCAATTTGATATCTCAATTGGGAACATTGGCTTTTTAAATGGTTAAAATTCTTTTTATATCTTTTTTAGGGACATTTATGTTAATAAAATTTACAACTTCATATGAAATGAAGTTTCTGCTTTAATTTAGGGGGAGATGTATTATTTTCCTTTCTTACAAAATCCATTATTCTAATTTTGTTTTTAAAAAAAAGTTCATTATTCTATTTTGGAAAATTGCACAAAATTTTATGCTTATTTTATAATATCCTTTTATGCTTTTCCTTTCATTTCACCTGAATTTTGCTGTAAAGAAATATTAGCTATAATTTTCAACATTCTTTTGTTATTTATTGAATGCTATCTTTCTTAATTATTTTTAAATCATAAATCTTCCAATGGTCTTAATCAGTAGGAAAATATATATATTTATAACTAATGATTTTATTCTCCCGTTTTTTTTTTTTTTTTTTTTTTTTTTTTTTTGAGATAGAGATATGTGATTCTGCTGATCAATAATTTTATTTTACTTGAGTGTTGTTTTAGGTATATCTGAACTTCATTCAGCTGTGATATATGAATTTTGATTTGTTCTTTGTCACTAAACTTTTATATATATTACATAAAAGCTCCAGCTCGTCAGCTGGCCACAGCCTCATCATTGAGCTCTGTAGCGTCTGGATTGCGTAAGTATTAGATTCATTTGCATTTATGCGCTGCTTGCTGTATTTTTTAAAAAAAAATAAGTGGATGGAAGTGTATTTCATTGAACTTCGATAAATAAAGGTATTAACAGTATTGCTCACATTTTGTTTTGAATAATTTTTTTCCCAAAATTTATTTGTTTTTGAAAAGTTATATAATATTATTAAAATATTTATTTTATGAAATTGATAAATTTAATCAGATAAACTTTTTCCAATGAATTTCAATTCGTTATTAATCTGAAAATTTAGTCTTTATTTTATTCAGTAAAAAAAGTGACCTACTTGCAGTATAAATTAAAATTTTAAAATTTCTTCACTTTTTAGTACTTTTCATTATTTATACAATTGATTCTAGATAAAAAATAATAGAAAATATGTCATTGGCAGTATTATTGTAATAGAATATAGAATATTGTTTTGTATACAATATAAAATATTTCTGCATTTGTAATTTCATTTAAAGAATATCTGTATATATTTTTGTATTCAGCTGCATTATATGGATCATTGCCATAGGACAAATGCATGCACTTGTTTTAAAAATATTATTATTCAAAAAAATGGCATGGGTGGCATTTTGTTCAAGATCTAGAAGTGAAATAGTTTGTGAATACTGTTATGAAATACTCAGTCAGCAATTTGATTTTGTTTTGAAGATTAATTGACATCCAAAGAATTTTATTTAGTGTTATTTGTGTTAATATGAAAGATCTGTGAAGAATAACTCAAAGAACTGGACATTCTTCTGGTTAATCTGATCTAATTTTTCCTCTAATTCAGTGTGCTTTCTTGCTTTGACTGATGTGTTTATACCACTCTTAAAGGGGGAGGGATTGAAATTCAAGATTAAAAAAATATACAATTTTATTTGAGCATATTAGCATTTAAAGCAATTGTTTGAAAGTCTTGAAACATCTGTTAAAATATATGATTATAACATATGTATAATGTTTTTTTTAAATTATTTCTGTTTCTTTTGACATGAATTTGTTTTAATGTAATGAAAATATTTTAATTCTTTTCCTCTTATTCATGGTTGTTGTTAATCATACTATGCAAATTTGGATTAAAAATTTTATGCTTTTGTCTTCTGTTACAATGCCTAATAGATTTTTGTTTGTTAAAATGAGCTTCATTAAAAGGAATCTGGAAAAAGAAAGAAAAAAAAAAAACTTTTTTCATTTAAAAGGAATGGGGGGGGGGGGAGTCTTCAATTAAAAGAAGAGAGAGAGAAATCTATTTAGCATTATTTCAGAGATTTTCAAATAATGCAACTAGCTAATGATTTGTAAAAAGTTTATAGTTATTAAATTTCCAACATCAAAAAAAACATTTTATTAATTGCCTTTGTTTTACTTTAGAATTGATTCTTCATTATTCAATTTTTCAATACTCTTTTTGTATGCTTTTCTCAAAATTACTTTTTTCTTCTAATAAAAGTTTTTATTAATGGAAACTATACAATGTAATTATGAGTAAAATTGAATAATTTGAATTCTTTATTATTACACTATTTAATAATATAAAAGTAAGATGCTTAGCTCAATCTGTTTCCTGGATTTTAATGTTTCACCATATATATACCATCATTTATTAGTTGCCTTGTTGATTGGATAGCATAATTACACTCAATAGATATTCTGTACTGTGGATTCTTCAGGATTTATGGATCCTGAAGAATCATGTGCAGAGACATGATTCTTCTGCAGATCCATGGTTTTCTGCCTTTTTAACACAGAAAAGTGTTTTGCCATTTTCAGTGATACCTCATCTGATGAAAAATATGTTAGTGGAAAGAATTACACTTAATCACATTTGTATGCTCTGAAATGCTGCTTCATGCAAGGTATTATAAAACATCTCTGTTATTTAAACTATAAAATTCAGTATTATTAAAAGGAATAAATTACGAAGTCATTAAAGGGAATATTCAACACACACTAGTACAGAACAACTTAGAACAGACAAAGAGCATATATTTATTGACATACAAGTTATAATTTGTATCGTAATCATTAAATATGCAGTTGCAATAGGAATTTTGTTTTGTTTAATATTTTTCTAAAA
>JAPMOR010034098.1:459823-601586 GCA_026543865.1 Argiope aurantia
ACTTGAAATATCAAAATTAATTATAAAACTTGAAATATCAAAATTAAAATTAAGATCTTATTTTTATCTTATTCTATTTTTAAATCATTTGGTACTGTCTATAGAGAGACTGACAAAATTTTCAAAATGTTGCTGGAGATGAAAATATATTTATGTCATTATGAAAAAAGGCAGTATTAGCAGTTTGTGGCTATCACGAAATAGCATGAAAAGACACAAAATTATTGGTTATGAAAAAAATGAGAATTCTGAATAAATTTTTTATTTTCTTCTATTCATATATTAATTGTAAAAAGAACTGAATCATTACTTATGGGATTGAATTGTCGTGACATACTGTGATCATGTAATAGTCATATTTTTAAATGCTAAGTTACCTTTCTATCTGTCAACAATTTTATATTCATTAATCAGGAGTAAATGCTGTTACTCAAATAAATAGTAATGTTATTTCAAATGAGAATATTTATTTATTTATTTTCCTCCTCACAGCAATTGCTATTTTTGGGGTAGCAAAGTTATTCATTTCATTACTTTGATGAAATAAATGAAATAGTAATAATTGCTAATATAATTTGATTTTTATACTTAGTTTCTTGCCAATTTTAATATTTTATTAACCTTCTGTGTTTGTTGAATATATTTAATTATTATTTTCAGATAAAAGTAGTGAAAAAAAGTCAAGTAAAGATCTTCATACTCCAGAAAAATTAGAAGCACCTTCTGATAATAACAATAATGGCAATAAAAATGATAATTCAAATATTCTGATGCAATCTATTGAGCATAGTTCACATCCTGAATCTTCTGAGTTGTCTGTTAAAGCAGAAGAAATACTAGAAAATAACAAATCAAATAAAATAAAAATTGAAGCCTTGAAGCATTATTCGGAAAATGTAAAATCTGTGAATAAGGAAGAATCTGATTCCTCTGACTCTGAAGAATCCAGCTCATCAGGTACTACTAGTGAATCAGGTGAGAAGCATAAAAAAAAAGCACATAAAGATATAAAAAAGTCAAAATCTGAATTGAAGAAATCATCAAAAAAGGATAAATCTTCTTCCAAGCATAGCAGTCGGCGTAGACGTAGCAAAAGTAGAGATAGTGAGAGTTCTGAAAAACATAGAAGGGAAAGGTCTCGTGAAAGGAAAAACTATAACTCCAAAAAAAAGAAAAAGTACAAGAGAAGTGATAGTAGTGGCAGTTCTAGTAGCTCATCTCATAGGAGAAAACGTAGCAGTAGATATGAATCCAGTCATGGTCACAGAGAACGTAGAAGTCGTAGTTATGATGACAGGGAGAGGAGACGAAAACGGAGTGTTAGTCCATATAAAGTTTCCAGCAAAAGTGATTTTAGGTCATCTCGTTCACATAGATACAGTGATGATAGACATGACAAAAAGTATAAAAGCGAAAAGAAATATTATGACCATAGGCACAGTCCATCTCCCTCTGGACATTCATCTAGGCTTCCAAGAAAATACAGGTCTCGGTCACTTAGTTCTGAAGGTCGGAGTCCTGATAAGAAATCGAAGAAATATCGGAATCGTTGACATTTTAAGGGTACTGTTTTATTTTTTCCCCGCCTTAAAATAATCGTGTATATATTTACTGTACAATATTTTGTAAGGATTAATTGATACTCACACTATAGTTTACTGTTGTTTTCAAATTTTTTCGTATAGCAATATAAATGTTGTATAATATTGGCATATGTTTGGTTGAAACTTAGTTGTATTTTAAATAAAAGTCTACATGGACCTAAGATTATGAGTATGCTTTTTTCTTAATTTCAAAAGCTTAAGTTTGAATTTAGAATTTTCTTCAACTCATGATCATAAAAGCCCTCGTTCGTTTATCTTTACAAATGCATATACTTATAAGAAACCTAATATTATTGTATCATATTTTTCTTTCTTGTTTTGACCTTTTTAACACTTTTGTATCTGTACTTAATTTTTTATTATCATTGGTTAAGACTGAAAAATGTGCTAATATGGATTTATATGATGGTGCTCTGTTTTATATTTTTGTTTCAAATTGAAAAATTTTTCATCTGCCTTTTTAATTTGAAAACACAATATAAGTTTTTATAATTAATTGAAATTCCTGTTGAAATGAAATTTTTATCATTCAAATGCATAAATTTTTTAACTTTATTTCTTAAAAGCCAATACTTATGAGGAAAGAAAAAATCCCATATTGATTAAATTATATTAGTTAAAATGATCATTAATTTTTTTTATTCTGGGTTTTTGATATTGTTATATGAAGTTGCATGTGCTGTGTTTTCACTAGACTAAATATAATGCCCCTTTTATAAAAATAGCCATTTATTATACTATATACATTCACTGTTGTTGTAAAACAGACAAATGAGTGGGTTTAATTAAATTATGGGGGAAAACAAAATCAAACACACATGCACAAAAAAAGAAGGAAAATCAATAGTTATTATTTGAACTGAATCTTAAATATGCTTAGTTATACCCTCCAATATTAGTTACCCATTCATCAATAGTAATTTTTATTAATATGTTGCATGTAATATAATTTCAACGAATTATTGACAAATAGATATTGCCAGAGAATTTTAATTAGTTAAAAAATATTTTCAAACATTTTTTTTTAATTATTTGAGACATTTATGACTAAATATATGCATGTGATTATTTTTTTTTTTTATTTATTTTTTTTATTGCAGAAGATGATTTTGCTGATCTGTTAAATTAGCGCTAATTGTTAAACGTTTAAAATTTTGTTTCATTAAATAGTAAACACTTTTGCTTTTCTTAAATCATTATTGCTCAGTTTTATATCATAACAAACTTCTATATTCATTTTTGTTATGAAGAGTGACACCAAAGTTTTTGTAATCATGCTGGAACTAGCTTCTGATGTTCTTTCCTTAACACATTAAATATACTTTCACTGTCCACTATGAGTAAAGATTCAGGAAGAGGATATTTTCAGCATATTTTGTAGTTTTTCTTTATATATATATGTAATTCTCATGTAGTTTCCATAGTTGTTGGAGGGTATGCTTAGTATTTTTTTTAATTAAGTGATAGTGTCATTTTCTTTTTAAATTGTGGAGTTATTCTCTTGATCTGCTAATATATTTTTATTATAATTAGTGTACACAACTTTCTACTATATGTAGAGTGTACAGTTGTTTCCTTCAAACTAAAACAACCTGTGTGCGAGAGAGAGAGTGAAAAAAAAAAGGAGCAAAATAAGAAAATTATAACTAATAAAGGAGATTTGTTAAAAATTCAATTAAAAAATATATGATGTACCATAGTAAAAATATAGAAAATGTTTTGTATAATAATCTGTAAAATTGGTGAGATATTTACAATTAAAATTATGAACTTCCCATGATTTGAAAAACAGTTAGTCTTAAAATTGGAAAATGTATTCTTTAATATCCCCACATACACAAATGCATTTTTCAGTTTATTATTATTATTATCTTTTTTTACTTTCTTCTTTGTTTAATTTTCATTTAATCATTTTTTCTATCACAGAGAGGGCATAATTTTCATCACATATATCTCTGTCAGTTTTACAGATAACTCCATGAAACATTTTCTTATGCTTTTATTATTGTATAGCATATATTTTTCTAATTGGATTTTTTTTTGCCAATCTTTTTTATTTTGTTAGGTGTTTTTTTCCTCTCTCTCTCTCTCTCTCTTTATTTCAGTGCTAGAGATATTATCTGCCTCAATAAATTCAGTATAATCATTTTACTATAGTACACATTACTTCTTGCTTTACTAGATACCTTGTGTGTGTGAGCGAAAGAGAGGTCAGTAAAGCCCTTTGAATTCAAAAAGGTTATATATATATATATATATATATATATATATACACTTACACACCCAGAGAGTATTTTAGTTTCAAGGGAATAAACTTGTAGGAGGTCAAAGCATCTTGTAATCGCATGAGTGGAAGTGAGGACTTGTATATATCATACTATGAATAAATAAAATAATGATGAATATGAATGATGAATTCTATGAATAAATAGAATAAAACAAAATTTAAAAGGCACCATGTATTTATTCATGAATGATATATGACAAATATATTCTGAATTCCAGATTTTGATTTCTTATATCTGGAATTCCCGAATGGATGAAATATATTCATTACTGTATTCAAATTTTTTTAGAACAAATTTCTAACTTAAAGTTTAAAAATAAGACTGATAATATACCAGAGATAAATATCATTGAATAGTGATAACTTGAATGCTGTGCAATCTATAAAATATTTATTCTCATTAAACAAAAAGATATGCAAAATCTTTCGCAAAACCCTGTTGAGAGAGATTTTATTTAATGATAGATAATTTAAAGATACTTTATTCAATAGTTGCACAGTTTAATTACATTCCCTATATTCCATAAACCATTATCTTTTTACTTATAATTCTTCATTTCTAAGTCTTAGTGATATGTACTCTTCAGTTTCTCATCTAATAATTGGAAGGTACAAAAAATATTCTATATTAAAATGTTTTACTGATAATATTAGAAGATTAAGTAACTCTATGAAATGATGCAGGGAAATATAAATTAATTTTTAAGAATTTTTTAATGGAAAATTTTATTTTTTGAGCATTTTCTAATTAAATTATTTGAATGGGACTCTGAATGCATGTTCCCTTATGCATGTATATGTAATTTTTTTATTATTAATTTTATATTATGTCAGATGAATTTTTTTTTTAAGATTCTTAAGATAGAAACATAATCATCCCTTATTTTTTTTAATAATGAATATGCATTAATGAAGGTAAAAAATGCTCAAAGACTCATTCACAAGCAATAATATTATAAACTCTTCACTGCCACTTCTGAATGTACCTCAGATTTCATAGGTAGCTTTTCTTCAATGCTTTCAGTATGTGTTGCGTCATTAAAAGTCCTTAAAAACTCTTTATTTTTAATGGTTTTTATGTAAAGTCCTTGAAATTATTTACTTTTTGTCCAGTTATTTTTCCCCCTAATGATTTAAACAAAAAGAAGATTTCAATAAAAATCCAGAACAAATTAAAAAATTAACAAAATTTCTGAAAATAGTGAAATTTTTGTTTGTGCAGTTAATAAAATTAGCATGACTTTTATATTCTAGATTTTTCTTATGTCATTTACTTTCATATTTTTTCAAAGGAATTGATAATCTAATGAAGAGGCAATGTAATATTTTTATAGTTAATATAATTGACAGCAATATTATAAAAGTAATTTTAGCTATGCAATGAAAGTGCTTTCATATTTAAGTGCTTGTTTAAAAAGCATTTTAACTAATTTAGCATCAGTGTTTATGAAAAAAATTTGCAACTACTTGTGAATTAGCTGTAGATTTTTTTGCTTCTACTTGTGATAATTTGAAATAATATCATAAGCAGTTGAAAAAAATTTGCAATTACTTGTGATATTCTATATTAATATAAGTATGTCATTAAGGCTATGTATATATGTGTGAATATATCTCGTAAAACAACTGTGTCGAACGAAATTTTCCTCACATTATTTAAAGAAGACTGTCCACTTTCAGTCATCAAAAATTGGATATTTGGCTAATAAGGAATTAACAAAATTTTGCTACTATGCCACTGTTACTCTTGGTAATATTATTCCAGAACATATATTTTTAAACCATCTAAATTCAAAATTCTACCATTTCAGTCATATCAAATTCATTTTTGCACAATGTTTCTAAAAAAATTAATAATAATTAAAAAATTAATGTATAATTTGACTACTGTACCACACTGGTTTTATATCTTTTAAACTAGTTATTTAACAGTGTCTAAAACTGAAAATCATTAGTTAATCCTTCAAAGGGAGGAAGGAGAGGTAAAAGCTTTTACTAGCAAATTAAAAACAATTGACTAAGGCAGTAGTTTTGGGGTGTGAGGAATTATCCAAAATGTTGCTTTTTATTCCACTGAAACTTTAATGGAAATTATTCCAAAAAACTTTAGACGATCTTAAAATTGGAATTTTTGCCTTTTGAACTATACCAGTTTCGTTTTGGGGAATTTTTTTCTTCAAACTTGTTACAAATCTTTTTGAAATATTACATGTTTGATTTTGAAATTAAGAAATTTATGGTATAGTCTTCAACAACAACAACAAAAAAAGAACATCTGTAATTTTGTTATTTATCATTGCATCTTCACAAAATTAGTGTCAATGGAAGTGCCTTACAGGGACTGGTTTCTTAAAATAGACAAACTGATTAACACAATTGATGAAGTACTGCCTCAGAAATGTTTTATTACAGGAATCGAAACATTTTTAAAAATTCGCTTTAGCAATCCTTTTCATGTGCCTAATTTCGTTTCGAAATTCGCAATATTCTTGAGATATATTTAATGTTGTTTGCTGAAAACTCTGCTCAAAAAGAGCCAACTTACCTGGTACCATATATATTAAGTAAATATCAGCTTATTAAAGGCAAAAAAAGGCTTTTTTTTTCATTTTTATTTAAAGGAATATTGGAAAAGAAGAACAATATATATAATTTTAATCATTACATTTTTTTTCCGATTCTGTCCTTAATATGAACATGATTTTTAAATCTTTTATTAAAATAAAATTAATATAAATATATGTAATATTCATATTAATTTCTACTATATTTAATTATAAATATATTTAATATTTTATTTAAATATTTAGTATTCTAATTAATTTTTATGGCGAATAAAATATGTTGTTTCACACATTTTAAACTTTCTCGTATCTGAATTGTAGAGAAAGTATTGTAAAAATTCGAATTCAAGATTTTGACAAATCTCTAAGTTTTTAGAAACATATTTAACATAGTCAGTCTGTCTGTGATAAAGAAAAGTAAAAGTGTTTTGACCTATACGGATGTAATTCTATATATTGTCTTTACACCAAATTCGTAGATTTCTATCAAATTTTGAGCAAAACCTATTCTGAGACTTGTATATCTGAGTCAAAATTTTAAAATTCCAATTCCATTAGAAAATGGTTAGATTAGTTATGACACCTAAACCTTTCTTTATCGGACTTTTGATTCGATCAGTAGAGGGGAAGAAACTTAAAAGGAAATATGCAATAAACGAAATATAAGCATATTTTATAAGATATGAAAAAATTGTGGAATTTGGAATCGTTGAAAATTTCTAATAGATTTCATGATTCTTTTTACGACTTTTTTAATTAATATTTATATTATATTAATAATTATAGTTTGGCATGCCGTCTGTAAATTATGTGATGAGACGTGCAAAAACAATTCATTGAAACATAAGGAAAATTAGTTTTATAAAAAGCCACAATGAGAAGGACATTCTTTCTATTACGCAAGGCCTTTTGCTATCAAGACTAATAAATATTAATGAACTGAGCCAGGCACTTTATTGTGCTATAATTTTTTGAACTAGAGGTTTGAAACTGTTTTTCTTGAGCATAATCGCGAAGAGGAGAATATTTCCTAAGAGATAGATTTCTTTTAATGATATTTAGAAAATATTCTCCATTTAACTGAAAAAGAATGAGTAGTGAGAATTCAACATTAAGCTATTGAATATAAAAATATTAGTTGCTAATTCATTTCCTTATTTTAGCGTTAATAAATATATTGAATAGTAAGGATTTTCTTGGATCTGTGTTTCATTTACTTGCAAACGATAACTACCGATAAAGAGTAAAAACTATTTAAACATACCTACAGTCAGTTTGTCCTGCAATCAAATTTTATATCATCTGAGTGGGGGAAAAAAAACACATTTTGCTTAAGGAAAGCAAAATGCAAGTTAAATTAAAATGTCTGATCTGAAAGTAAATTTAGTATTTAACTAACTTCGATATAATAAAAGGCATTAAAGCTCGTATTTCCTGAAAAGTTGATCTATAAATACAAATATATGGTCCCGCAAAAAGTGGGCGTTACATATTGAATGTGGGAATTTTACATTTTTTGTGAATATTTCAAACACTATTTAGAGTTATCACACAACTTTTTGGATTCCTTCGTGTTAGCATATCTAGCTTTGCTTTCATGCAAAAATGTCACGATTCACTTTTTTTCCACTTTTGTGTTTAATAATTCATAAAAAATATTAAAATTGGGATATTTATGCAGTTTTTCATGATCTTATAAAATATTTTTTTGAAAAATATGTAATATTTTCCGAAATATCACCGAAAGTGGAAGAACTCATTTAACACTGGAAGTATCATTTTTTAAAACCCTATAACTTTGAAAATTATTATCCATAAAATTTATTGAGGGGTTGATTTCAAGACAACAAATAGAGTCAGCTAGGGAATCGTATTGGGAAAAGTTTTGAGATAGTAGTTAATTAACTTCTTAATCAATTTATTCTTTGAAAGAAACCTGACCTTTCGAGATTTCCATCGACTTCAAAATTGTGAAGATACGATAATAAATTTTAAAAAATTAACTGAAATGTTCCACTTTTTTTATTGATGACTGTACGTTACTGTACTGGGCAACGTTAAAACTTTGAACTACACTACCAATACTTTAATTTCTTTTTTATTTCAATGCATATATTTTGCACATTATAGAATTTTACACAAAAGTAAATTCTACATTAAAAATATTATACAAAACTCTTTTATACAAAAATGCCAAAAAATTGTGCACATATCCCAAATATTTTACAAAAATTTTAAGATTTTTCTTATTCAAATAATGCCAGTTATATCAGGTAGTATATGCATAAAATTGGATACTTTCTGCCCTAGCTTAATTTATTTCAACTTAATACATTGTTCTATTTTTTTAAAAAAACTGTGCTAATATTAATTTTTTTTTTCTTTCTAAAGGTCTTTATAAAGTGCTTATTATTGATAAAATTTGACTATTCACCCTAGCTCTCATGCATCATTGTTTTATTTACTTCCCAACAACTACCAATGGTGGGATAGATAACTGAGCAGGCATTTCATTTCACGTTTTGCCTGGTCCACTGTTGACAAAATGTGACATCTGAGTAATCATGAATGTATAACTGAAATAAGAGGGAACCACAATAATGGTCTCATCAATTCATAAATGTGGCTGTCCAACTTTTATGGCAGTACCTGCTCCAAAATATTCAGCAGTTAAGTAAAAAGTTTGGGATAAGCTCTATTGAGGTTATCTCATTTCAATGCTATATAAAGCTTTTACTTCAAAATGGCTTGTGTCCTCCAAGACATTATGACCCATTAGATTTACATTCATTTTTACATACATACAAAGGCGATCTCCTCGTTTTCTAAGCAGAATTACCAAAATTGCACCATTTACAATAGGACCTACATTTTTGCTAATTTTTCATCCCTTCCTATTAAAAATATATATACTTTTTCTTCACAGTTAGAGGAAATTTATAATTTTGTAAATATGTTTAATAAAAATGATGCTTTCTTAGAAAATAATAACAATGAATTTTATTGATGAAGAATATTGCACACAAAAAATCAAATATCTTGTTGCTTAAAATCAATTATAAGTTATATATTTTTGATTTGCCATAACTTTTAATTGGTCATAGAAGGTCGATTCTGAATCATTTTTACACATGTTATAGATCATATCAATCTAATTTTTAAATCTTTTTTTAACAAACTTTTTTGTGTTGCCTTCCTTCTGCACCCCTGACAAAGTGAATCAAGCCTGTCTTCTCAATATGATTTTGTTCTGAAGACTTATAAATTCGTCATTCTTTCCCATTTGCCTCATTTCCATCTTGTTGGTGAATACCACAAAAGCAGGAATGATTGGATTTGTGTACTTGAAATCACCTTTGCCGGATGGAATTTGCATACTCTAATTTTGAATGCTTAATGTAGGAAATGATGGCTGGAAGCAGTGGTTTTCCAAATAAGCAAATAGCTAGGAGCGCTACTGGCCTGAGGGAAGCTGCAAGAAGGTCGATAATAATGATAATAAATCTTATATTTAATAAACAAAAATAATTTTAAATTCCATAAATTATGAAATATTAACACTTTGTCAATCATAATTGTTCAAGATTATTCATTTCAGTATATTCTACCAGTTACTATATTTATAAACACCAAGCAACTGCTATCGGGTATACTTAAACACTGCTGTGTACAAATGTTAATGCTACATAGTCATAGTAATATTATCATATTCACTGTCACAAAGTGACTAGAAAACAGCAACTTAAAGTAAACTAATCATAGAAAATTTTTATTGCGTGAAATTTTTAAAACCATTAAATTGGCAAAAAATTACCAAATTAAACTAATTATTTCGATTTTCCCATCATTCTTTGATTGAAGTGAAAAGTACTTTCTTAGTGCCATATACATCAAAATCAACTTTCCTTCTGTGGATCACTATTTGGCGGGGGACTGTATTATATTGCTGAATTGTTTGAATGAATTGCCATTTTTAAATGCTATTTAAAGAATAATGTTCTTGCTTAACAATTTTCGTTTAACATGCAGCAACATTATGCATAAGACAACCTTTTACTATGACTATTAATTTCTCTATCTGTTCTGTATCTTTAGAGAAACTGTTTTAATAACAGAACATTGAAAATGTAAATAATATCTGAGCCTGTTTTTTTTTACTAGCATTTGGCACTTCTGGATAGAGTTTACAGATAACAATAAGTATATATTTCAGTTATAGGTTTTTAAAGTAAAGACCAAAAATGGAAATTCCCCATTGTAACTTTTTAATTACTTGAATTGTTAAAAAAAATCTATAAATATTTCATTTTTATTGAATTTATCTTATTATTATATTCTTGAAAAATAAAGCATTATATAGAACTCTGTTCCTGTTAATAATTTGATTTATCTTAATAGCAAAAATAGAATATTCGATGTTATAAATATTTTGTATTAAATGCATACATTAAACTATCTGCAAAACACTTTCTGTAGATAATGTTGTTTGACATTAAATAAACTATTTTTAATTTAGCATTCACATAAATATAATTAAGAACAAAAGTTTTCCATTACTGAGACAGTGAAAAAGAAAGTGAAAATTATTTTTCTTTTCATAGATTTATTCTGATGAATTTGAAGGACAAGTTTCATGCATAGACTATCTTTCTAATATATCTTTTAAGAGTAGATGATTGATATTATTGTTAATGAACTGTACAAAGTGATAAGTAAAAAAGAAAAAAATGAGACCATGTAATTTTGTGCAGGTTAGGATGATTGACTTGAAATATATATTTGTAATGCATTGCGGGTTTTGTAATTTTTGAATTGTTTTACATTGTAATGTTTTATTAATGATTCTCTGCTTTATTTTTTTCGCTGAAAATGATGTTTTCAATTTTTGTAACTTTATTAGATTATTTGTATATTTTTATTACAAAACTTTCTGCGATTTAAATTAATTTAAAGATTGTTTTTTTATATTGGATTTAAATTCTAATTTATACTTTTTATAAAAAAACTGAATTCTAATGTTCTTTCTTTAGTTTTAAAAATGGATCATAATTTATACTAAGGAGAAAGAAAATTGGCACTATTTGCAAATGGTCTTATACTTTAAGCTAATATATATAACAATTCCTCTTTCAAAAGTAGTAAATTGTCTATTATTTTACATTATTTTAAAATAATAATTTTCATTAAGATGAAAGCAATAAGAATTCTGCAACATCTGTGCACTTTCTTTCTGCAAATTTCATTCTTAGCATGTCTGGCTTAAAGCCCCATTAAATTTGGCATGAGGAAATCAGATATAAAATTTTTTAGTGCCTGTTTTTTTTTTTTTTTTTTTTTAAATAAATATAATTGACACAGATTCTATCAAACTTTACTGCATGAAATAAAGATTTACTTATGTGATTTTTTTTTCCTTCTAAATGTGCTTAAATAAAATTTAATGATTGATTAAAATAACATATGCTATTAAGAGTTGTTATGGTAAACCATTTCTATGCTTCTCATTATTGATTATATAATTTATAGGTTATATGTAGTTGTTTATTTGCATATTTGTCTAAAATATAATTTAGCTACAAATTGAATGTATTCGTTATGAAGTGAAAAATAAAGCTTTCACATTTTGTAGATTTTAATACTTTGTTTGTTTGTTTTTTATTTTCTATTTTTCTTCCTGAAGCATCCTGCTTTTACATCGTATAATTTGCCCGTTAATAAATTTTCCGAACTGAAATCATAAATTCAAAAGGCGAATTATGTCATTAGGAGCGTCATTCACCAAACTACAAGGATTGGATGCTTTTTCAGTTCATAGGAAGGTAAAAAAAAAAAAGAAATATGAAAAATTTGAGTTAGCATACCATTAACATATGTTTTTACGTATGTTTATTTTAGAAAAAAAGAGAACAAAACAGATTCTTTGTTTTAGAATTTATATAACTCTAAGCATTATCATTATACTGGATTCCAAATTTCAATGAACAGCTCAGCGTCCATTGGTTTGCAAAAATTGATGGATTTGGTGAAATTTCATAACATAGTCAATTGCAGAAAAGGAACTTTTTAGTTGTTAAAAATGTTATTTAATGAAGTAATCTCAATACACGGTGACTAATACAACCAGGAGACATGATAATTTGCACATCACGGTTTATTGATTACAACTATACGAAATAACTGAATTTAAAACTTTTTGTGATGATTCAGAAATTATCTATTGGATTACAAGAAGAGTGGCGACCTTGTTAAGTTTATAGTGTCTAATAAACACAATTGAATAGTGAACAACCTGTTAATTTTTCATATTTGATTTTAAAACACACACACAAAAAAAAATACGCCATAAATTATTTATTGTAGATTGCAAGTTCGACATGCCAATTGTATCAACCGGATTTTTTTTTTTTTTTTTTTTTTTTTCAATTGCCGCGATCGAAAACTTTATTATGTAATTTGCTTATACGGATACTTTGTGACATAACATAGAAGATAAAAGGAAGGATTGCGGGAATTGAAGTCATTCTGATTTGTCACTACGTGGACGCGCTTTATTAATCAAGCTGTTTTATCAACGAGATGAAAATGCCAGTGTTGCTCTTCGTGAATACCGGCAGTTAAAACAGTTACGTATACACAACTAACTTACGAAGAATAGTTGAAAGATTTGAAACAACAGGAATTCTTGGTGTGCGAGAATTCAAGGCCGAGGACGTAAAGGTATAAAGCAGGGACAAATTAATGAAGTTGCAACAGCCATTTTGGATTAGGCGATAGCTAATAAGCAGTGCACATTCAATATCTCGACAGATATCCCGTTCTTGACAGTGCAGAAGATATTGCGTAAGATCCTGAAATTTTATTCGTATAAGATAACACCCATTAACTGATGATACTGATCTGAATCTTGGCATTTTCTGGTTGTGGGGCGTTCTAGTTCACTTGAAAAGCGTTGTGTATCAATTACATGTTCCTGATATTCCTACTTTAAAAGATCAAATTACGTTACATGCCAGACGAATAAATGCTGATATGATGCGAGTCACCGTCGGAAACTTCGCGTACCACATACGTTATTGGAACATCAAGTTGGCGGTCACCTTGAGCCAAATTTGTAAGTTTTTATAATAAATGTTTTTCATTGGTATATGGTGTGTTACTATTTACTGTTTCCATTGGCAATTATGTATTCTTTTTCCACACATTATGCGCTTGGAGTGTCAGACTTTCTCCTATCGGTGTTTTTGGGTACTATTTTTTCCCCCTTTAATAAGTCGGAACCGCATACTTTAATGTGTATGGTGGCCAAATTTTGTTATATTTCGTCCAGTACATGGCACGCTATAAGGCTCCGAACGCCTCCTGTTATTTCTTGATCACCCTGTATATAAAAATATTTGGTTGACGTGGCCAGTCCGAACAAGCGTGGTGGAAAATTGGCTTTCAAACTACTTATTGGTCTGGTAAAAAATAATTTATCATTATTATGTACTCCTTAACATTTAATCGTACAAATAAACGTTTATTAAGTAATTATTTTTATTGAATGTATTATTAAATATAGTATATTGCTCGAGTTTCTAATATAACAGGGTTGTCAGGTGATCAGGAATTGGCAAAGAATTCCGGGTGGATTTCAGGGAAATTTATTATAAAATTGGATTTTTTTTTATATATACATAATTTATATTTTTATCGAACATAGTTTGCTGGTATTTTTTTCATAGGTAGAACGAAACACTAATAGCAACTAATGAAAATCAAAATTTTATTGACAGTCTAAAATAGACTATGGAAAGATTAACTACCGTATCTAATTTATTGTATGTATGTATAAATCAGAGTTGCCGTGCCACAAGGAATTTAAAATTCAACAGAATAAACAGAGAAATTTGAAAATTTCATAAAAACAGGAAATTTTAAGCTTCTTATATATATATATATATATATATATATATATATATATATATCCCATTTAAAAAATGTCGATCGCTAAAGATTGCAAAATAAAAGATCGTAGTCATAGATTCCAAATACGAAATAATACCATTCGCGATTCTGCAATGGGGAAATTCGCCCCTTTTTTCTTCTCTCTCTCTTTCTGTATAGACCAATTCAGTTTCGAGACAATCCTTTTTCCGTAAGATTCATTGCAATTAATGAGCATACGCGAGATTTCTGAAACTGTGTGCAAAAAACAAAATACATTTATTTGGTGGGAAAATTCAAAGTAGATTAGAGAATTCTTTTTTAACAATGAGCTGCTCAGAATCCATATTTAATATGAATTGAATGGATAAGAAAAGTCGATCTTGAATTTGCTGAATGAATTCAAAAAATTCCTCAAAATCCATTTGTTGCGTACTGCTCGCTTTGTAAGAAGAAAATGTAATGTCTTGATCTAGTCTGATCAAATAACGAAGCAGAATTTCCAGACAATTCTTTATTTTACAGTCCTATATATACAAAAATCAACTTGTTCTAATCTTGGTTAAATAAATAATTTAAACTTATAGTAGGAGATACAACAAAGTCGAAGGTTTTCTTGAAACTTAGTTGGTTCTCGGACTCCGAACTCGTGGGCGTAGTCCAACAGTCCGCCTGCAATTCGTTTCTTCTTTCCCTCCTAATAAAAATATCCGCACTTTCTTTCAGCGACAATCTCCACCTCTTAATTTACATTGGTTATTTGAGCTCTCTTTCGGCCAATCGGGGTTCAGCAATATGCTCTCTCAGCGGCGCCAGTGAGTCGTGGGAAGGTCCTTTCATAAAGACCCCTTTCTCTTTGAAGGTACTATCAATACCTCTTAGACAAGGAATTCCACATGTGGTCTTTCACTGTAGTCGCTAATGAACAGATGCGACACCACCCAGGTGAAAAGATCAAACATCTGGCTATCTCGGAGAGTTTAGTAAGTAACAGCGACGACACAGTTGGCTGTAAATGTCTTATCAGTACTGGGAAACGAGGAATGTTACAATAATATGCCTAAGTACTATAGGAAAACAGACACTTATTAATCATGCCAAAAGATGACAAAATACAAGAATCCTGCCAATTCAAAAGAGACATCATTGATGTTGAAGAACTTAGTATCTAAAAGGAAAACGTGGCGTGTCGAATCCGAAACCGCCAAATTTAATGACCGAAAATAAACCGATTTGAACTTTTTAGTAAAATAACAGTAATTTAAAGCTGCATTTTCATGGGCATCAAAACTTGTTTCGCCACTTTCGTCCCTTAAAGCATTCAATGATATATCGGAAATAATTTCACATACGTTCTCTGAAAGTGAAATAGCTAAATGCCGTACTTTATGTGTTAAGGATTAGCTCTATGATACTGATGTCTGAAACATTTGCAGAAATTGATGCAAATGTTTCAGTCCTTAATTCAAGTCCTTAATTTTATGTGACTTACAGTTAAAGAGCATGAGAGGTAATATATAACCTTCCTTGAGCCGACCATCTGGAGAGTGCGGCGAATGCTAGACACCGAGGCCCCGGGATTGAGGAAGCCCCAACATGATTAAGAACTAAAATAATGCTCTGAACGATAATAGGATGATGGAAATTTAACTGGAACAATCGATAGGTTTTGAAATATACGACGTTTAAAAATATATTACAATTTAGTGCAAGTGTACAAGTATTATAAACATAAAGCACGGTCATTTAGCTTAGCTAATTGCATATATTACTTTGATAATTCCTATTGTAAAATGTTTAATATTTTTAGATCTAATCAAAAGTTATTCCTCTCGGTGTCAAGATTCGATTTTAAAAAGGAAAATCAGCAGAAAAAAAAAAGATGAAAAACTAAATTTTAAAAGTCATGCGGAGATGTGTTTTCTTTTCTACGAAGTACACTACTGGTCAAAAGTATTGCAAGTTTGAGAAATCTCACGTTTTTTTCATTAATAATCAACTCCAAAAAATAATATTTTTTCATTTAAAGTATTATTTATAGTATAAATGAACTGGAGAAATTTCAAGCTATTGTGCTATCCCTTTTGAAGTAAACGTCTGCAACAATTGTGTCATTCAGGTAGTTTATTATAAAATCGCTCCAACTGCGAAGGATTTCATTTCTTTTGTTGCGCTGTCGAAATGCGTTCGCCGTGCATTGCTTTTCAATTTAAACTGTTCATTTCTTTTAAAAACGTGTGGATTAACTTGTGAGAAGCACCAGGCTGTTATTTTAAAGCACCAAGAAAAGATTTCAAATGTTAGATTGCTCATCGGCGCGACTGCAGTTAGTCGACTGTTTCACGCTTCATAATGAGATTCAAAATCGAAGAAACCGTAGATAAAATGCCTAGACATGGTCGTCTGAGTTTAACTTCTAAACGTGTTGATGCTACATTGACACGTTTATGCCGTACAAATAGATTTATAAGTTCTGCTACACTTGCAAGAGAATGGAATGAGTCCAAGTCTGTCGTTGTCAATTCCAGAACAGTTCGCTGGAGGCTCTGTGAAGCTGCTTACAAGGCACAAGGTAAAAAAAAGCAAGGGGCCAGAATACCTGGTTCGTGCGTCAAAACCATAAACTGAGATACTGATAGAGGGAGTGCAACCCTACTTTGGTGTAGGACAAGATAAAATCACGTGATCTGTGGATCAGAAATTGTGTTCACTGTAACCGCATTCTCCGTTCCCCATTATATTTCAAAGGAAGATTTTTTCTCGTTTTAACTGTTGGATTTTAAAACTTATTTAAGCCATGGCTAACTATTGCTGTGCAATTGGATGCAAAGAAAAAGCTTCTAAGGATAATCCTGTATCATTTCACAGGTATGTACAATAAACATATTCTGTTTATATCCATTTTAAATCAATTTAAAATTTCGCAACCTCGATCACTCAGTGATTTTGGTGTTATAACTGAATAATATTTCATACATTGGTGTAGTTATTGTATTAAATTTATTTAATTTGTTATTAAACTTCATTTAAACTGATGTAACTGCATTATATTTTGTTACTTGATTTATTTTAATCTCGAATGTGTTGCAAGTGCTTGGCTGCAAACTGGCGTGATTTTTTTCTCGCCAGTACAAGTGTTTACATAAACATGATTGACCGATTAATAAATGTGTATTTATTTTAGTGAAAATAAAGTTCCTTATTATTTCAACTATGTTGTTTCTTTTTTACCATAAATATTCGAATCGTATTATACCGTAAAAGATATTAAATCATCATTGTGAATGAAATAGTGAAACTAAAACCTATGTTTTATTGAAAATGTAATGTAGTAAAATTTAATAAATGTGCTAGCAGTAATTGCAGGTGTTTATAAATTTTAAATAAGATCTAAAAAGAAACTAGTGGATATTCTAAAGATAAACTATTAAAGAAAGAAATACTATCTTTACAGATAAAAATTTTGTCTGAATGTTAACATTTATTAATAAATTGCGATATGCATATACCCTAAAATCACCGTTTTCGTAAAAATTTCGAATTTTCTTATTATTTTGTATTAAATCAACACATTTAAGATTCCAAAAATGATTAAAGACATGTATCAAAGTTTCAGCCAAATCGACAAGGGGTTTACTGTCTGTCCATCTGTATTTTCAGAAATATGTAAACGCAATAGCTCAAAAGCGGAATGATTTAAATATATCGAATTTGATATGGCATTTTGTAATTACAAGTGTAGTTTTGTGTCAAATTTTTGTTTCATTCGGTTCGAAAAAACGAATCTAAAATACAAACACGATTTTTAGACGCTAATAACCGCATGGTAATGATTAATTACCAAAAAACTCACCAAGAGTAAAATTCACCATTCAATGCTAAATTCAGGCCAAAGGTTAATTTGAAGGTCATATTGCATAGACATTGCAACATACCGACTTGAATAATGTATAGTCTACATTGTAATGCCCAGAGGAATTGACAGGAAACTAAAGAATATAGTAACTGCAAGCAGTATCAATATCTTATCATTATCCTTTTCATAGAATACTGGCATACGGCGGCACACCAGCTAATATTTACCTTCAGTAAAACTTCACTACAGGTATAAATCGCATTTCCCCCAAAATCTTTTGCGATGTTCAACAGTTGTTTAACAACAACCCAATTTTTTTATTTTTTTTAGCTAGCAAATCTTGACTATAAATAACTGCATTCTTTAATTTCGACTTTGACGTTTTACTATAGTGATTTTAGAGCAATTTCATCTTCAGCTTCCAATACATTAGCATCTGTAATCACAAACATTTTCTTATTAGAAAATTTTAACAACCTCTATTATGCGGATTTAATTGAAAGGCTCTCCAACTGCAGCAAAGTCTGAAAAGAATAAGCAGAATTGGTTTTCCCAGAATTTCTAGAAAAAAAAAATATTCTGGAAAGATTTTATGCAATTCCTGTAAAAAGTTTTCCTAAAGAAACATTTCTAAGCACGTTAATTTGTAAAACGTTAATCAAATTGATTGTAAAAACACTAAAAGAAAAACTTATGAAATAAAATGAAAAATAAAAATGTTTGGTGAAATTCTATATTCGTATTACTTTTTAGCATTATTAAAATTTTGAACCATCTGTCTATATATACATTCGATAACTTAATATGCAGTGAAACCTCTTCGAACGACCAATTTTTATGGCACAGATTTTTCGGCCCATAGACCTATTAAAATAATCCATAGCAACGGCCACCCGTGTGTTCGACCATCTCATTTTCCCGAAAAACATAATCATTTCCTATTTCTAACTATGAGCGAAAAATTCAAGGTTAGATTAGGAAAAATACCTATTATTAGTGAATTTCAATATTTTTTTTTGGGGGGGGAGGGCATCCCGTCTTTTACCTTTGTTTCATTAGTTCGTCATTGATCTGAGTTGGAACAATGTCGAAGCGAGTGTTCCTAAATCTCGAGCAGAACATTCAAGTTCTGTATCAATATGAGAACAAATTGGCTAAATTATTTAAATGCGGAAGAACGCAAATCAATAAATTCATTAATGAAAAGGGTTTGATTTTGAAAGAGTACGAAGACATCGAATTTCGCAGTGTCAAATGAATGAAAAGTATGTCAACATGAAAAGGCAGTTTTGAAATGATTTAAAACCGTTCGGGTGAAGAAAATTTATAACAGTGGACTTATGATTCAACACAAAGTAGAACTTGCGGATGCCCTGGGAACTGAAAACTTCTCTGCCAGCAATGAGCGGTTAGATAGATTTTGCACATGGAATAACATTTTTCGATCACTGTGTGGTGAAGCGGCCGATGTCGACCTCAATTGGCAGGAGTGTCTTCCACTGCTTTTGACTGGATATGACAAGAAATATTCAACATAGGCGAAATACCACTCTTTTTTCGCGCTTTGCCCAATAAAAGTATGTTATGAATGAGCGACTTGCCATTAGCTTTAGTGCGACCGCAATTGGGAGAAAGAAAAGCCCTAAGTTCATTTGAGATGTCAGACTCGGGTCTTAAAAGGAAAAGATATAAATCGTCTTGGCGTGTCATGGTACTCGAATTAAAAAAAAAAAAAAAAGCATGGACAATACCATCCATTTTTGAAGAAGAAAAATGGCTAATAAATCTCCAACGAAAAAAAGGTGAAATCAAAACAGAAAAGTTCTCCTTGTGCCTTGTGTTGGACAATGCAGCGTGTCATGCACACATAGAAATGCTGACAAATGTTAAATTGTTATTTCTAGCACCATATACAACACCAAAGCTTCAGCCCTTGGAACATGGCGATATAAAATATTGCAAGATGGAATACAGACAATGCACTCTGCGACATGTCATTGCATATATGGATAGATGCAAGAATGTTTGTGAACTTTCACAGAAAATTTCTGATGGAGACGTTTATGATTCGATTAAAACCTCATGGTAAAAAAATAAGCCAAGAAAGGATAGCTAAATGTTTTGTTAGCTGTGGAAACAGTAGCAGAGAAATCGAGAGATAATTAGTTTTATTCGACAGATCAACGACGGATGAGCAATTATCCGAGGTCTCGAAACTTCTTGGAATAGAGCATGCTTCCTAATTCGAAGCACTAGTGGAGTGTTTTGATGCAAATTTAGATTGGGAGAAAGGCCTTTTGTTGGAGAGTCTATTGAAGATAAGCCAAGCTTTTAATCATAAAAATTATTTGACATGCCTTTAATCAAATCTAAAATTAATTTAATTAACCAATATTTTGTGTGTTTAAGATTTTTTTTATAAAAGAATTTATTGCGCCTTTCAGGTGCCGACTCTGTCTTTGGTGAATAATTTTCTGATATCATTTGTAATTTTTGTTTCAACTCAAGAGACATTAAGGAAAATAGATGGAGTTATTAGAAATTCCAAAGCAATGACAAACAAATCGGATAAAGATTTATTTTTTAAATTGAAAGATAAACTTGAAAAAATGATTGTTTCTGAGAAGCATACAAAAGAAAACAAAGTCAAATTACATCGATTTTTCAATAAAATGTTTACATCCCTCCATTAATAAAGTATTATTTTATCTTTATATAAGTCTGAAGCTTAATTTTAAATGTGTCAGACTTGTCCATATCATATATTATAACAATTATCTTCAATTGTAACGAAAACCATGTAAAACAGTCGAATTTTCTCAGAATAAGAGCAATGGCCAGTCAGGAAGTTTTCACAATATCTGTTTTATTTCTTTTTTTCTTATGAATTTTTTTTTGATTATCATCTGTTATCCTTAGTTGAATGCAATTTTCTTAAGTTAGAACAAATAATTTTTCATTACTAAAATTAAACTTTTGATGATTGTAAGATAATAGTTATTTAAAATGATAAATGGTCAGTAAATTATTGATTTAATTTAAAATAAAATTTAACCTTCTCCAAGATTGAACTCCAGCCTCACGAATGTCTTAACCAATAAGCTGTTTTGAACATTAAGCAACAGTGACACATTACGAGTACATAAATCATGCTATAAGTTTAGATGATAATTTTTTAAAAATTGGCCAACAATTCTGATTTAATATTTTAATGAACAAACAACCTAAAAGTATTTTACAACTATCCAAATCTAACTTTCCAACTTGCACCACATTATCCTAGAAAACTATGAAAATTAAAGTTGATTATATGCAATTTTTTGGACCAGTTTTCCAAAGATTTCGCAGATGTGAAAGCCACACAAATTGTATGATAATAAATGTATGTACATTCAAACTGTTTAAAAATCAACTAAATTTTTTTTTCTTTGCAAAATTAATCAATAATGCAGGTCTCTGCACATTCAAATATTTTGCAAGGAAGAATCTTCATACAATTTCTCTATAGAAACACGTCTCTAAATAGAATCAGATAATGAACAGTAAATATTAATAAGAAAATTTAATTTATAAATTTGTTTTTTAAACTCATGGCAGAAATTTCAATCAATTTATATCATTTTTAATTCAAATGATTATAGTTATAATTTAATCAATGAAAATTTTCATAAAGGAAACCAATATTTTTTAATTTGACAAATACTACTAGTTATGCTGTACATAAATCATCAACTCATAATTGATGGGAGAATTTTTCGAAATAGAATCAGAAAAACAATTATTTAAAATGAATAGGTTGAAAAGAAAATGGGAGAAAGTTCTATTTACAAAGAATCAGCTATCCATAATTTTAGCAGCATACCTATCGAAGACTTAAGTTTCCAACTCTGAAGAATTTGCACATAAATAAAAAAATAAAGGCTGAAAATATAAAAACCTTTATTCAACCAAAAATACTATTGTTTAAAGTGACAATTTAAGAAGATATGATAGTTGCAATTTCTTTGGGAAGGGGGTATCATAGATTTATGTGACTGATGATAAACTTTCACAACCAATTATTGAGATATTGAGAGCATTTAATCATAAATGAAACCTTACTTTATAACAAAAGAACATTTAATTTTTAAAAGTACCACATTACAAAAATTGAAACACTTCCAATAAAATACAAACTAAATTTTATGTTTAACTTGTATGGTTACAAGTAAAGAAAATTCAGATTGTGTAAACAAAAGAATGATACATATATATATATAAAGTTTTTTTTTTTTTTTATCAGAAACAACCTACATTATTTATTTCAAGGTCCTATATTACAAGTTAGCGAACAAAATGGTATTCTAACTGAATTAACAATATGTAGTTTGTAAAAAATAAATTTTACAAATTGCTTTAAAAGAAGTAAAATTCAGTGACGTATGAATTTATTTATAATGGAATTCATGTAATGTTTCTAAACAGGCAATCCATTTGCATTAATGAGATGAATAATAATTTGTTGCAGCATAAGGCGTCCATGCTTGTTGGTAATTGTACGAATTCTAGAAAGAAAGAAAATGTCACTATTGAAGAAATGCAATTTTAAAGTATGGAATAAAACTCTGATAACATGCAATGATAAAAATTATTTTTCACAAGCACTTGATACTATTTATATTTTCATCTACATTAATTCAAATCAAAACATATCTGAAAAATTATTCACTGAATTATAAAAAAGAGCCATGCCACATGTCTAGTAACAAATTCAAATATTTAATGGTCTTGGGTAGTGCACATTCTATTTTAGTAAATTGGTCGATTTAGTTTCATATTTCAACTCGCATTAACATGTCATTGCTTTTTTTTTTTATATAAATATATTTTATTAAGGTTGTGAAAACGTATTTTTATTTATTTATAAGAACTTCATGCTGTCCAGGATCCATGTTTATACACAATATTATTAAAACAGATTTTTAGTATTTTTAAATAAATTAACAACAAAGTAAGAATAACGAAACACGCAAGAACCTAACCAATTATATTTGACACAGCATTGATATTCTAATATTTTATAATTCACAGAATTTGCATTGTTTACAAACTTATTTATTTGGCCATTAAGCGAATAAAGATTTTAACTGATTGTGTGGTCTCCTCTCTGCCAGAAATCTACCACTGTTATATGTGGCTGAATTATACAAAAACCGACTCCATGCATTTCTACTATAAGATTTCAGCTGATGAAGACAAAAAATATCTTTAATGGTCTGAAAACTCGAATTTGTAAATTATATTCAAAAACAAAACTTTTGATGATCATTTACTGCTTTAAATACATTTTACTTAATTATCAAATACAATAAATACACAGAAGTATAAAGGATATAGTAAAAGAAAATCTCAAAATTATATTACGGGCATTGAAATCCTATTTTAAGGCAGATAATCAAAACTAAACTACTTCATACAAAAGTCCAAATTTAAATATTATAATTTCAGTTTATTTATTCTTTACCCGAGTTAGTTTAAAAATTTGTTTTGCTTATTTTATTTGTATTTCAGAATAAAAATTACATGAATTCCACAATTTATGTCCATTAGATGAAAATTTATCAAAATACCAGTAGCAATTTGGTTGAAATAGTTTCTCAACTTCAAAATGAAAATAGTGATTGTTAATATAAAAATTGATTTACCAATCATAAAAACCAATTCATCATACTAAATCGATTTCGTGCAAAAGTACACAGCATACTTAAATATATATTTGTTAGCCCACAATTCCAACACTGTTGTGTGATAAAATTTATTTATATATATATATATATATATAAGACGATGGAATAGGCTACAATAATCAATTTCATTTTGTTATCCAAACTATTTTCCACCTGCTACAATACACATTTGGACCCTTGTTTGAATCTCATAATCCACACTTTTTAGTAACTGCACTGCATTATGCTTGATGTCTTACATTTATCAACCTCACTCAGGTTGGAGCCATATTTTAACCCAGAAGATAATACTCATTGTTATTGTTTCGTGAAGTCATAGTTTTGGAAATTGCAAATAAACAATTATGCAATATATGTGTTTTATTCTTAGCATCAATGTCTACAAAGCAGTTTTCCATACCATATTGGTCATTTTCTCTATAACTCTGTAATGAATTCTATCCCTTTCTCTTGTATGATTTAGAGTAGCCTATTAAGTGGCCTTATCAAACATAATATAAACATTATACAGCACTTAGACAAAACATTTACAACTATAACAGCAATCGTTCTGAATCAGAAAGGAGTAAAGAATTTAAGCGAGTTTATGTTTAATAGTAGAATTTTAAGAAAAACAAAATCATTGCATTAAAACTATTGAGCAACTACTAGGCAATTGATCTATAGTAACAATTCAATTTTTAATAAATGCTCTTTGTTATGCAACAACACACTTTGTATTAATCTTAGCTTTGAATATTTAAAGATTTATATTTATACACCAAAATGGAAAGGTGAAAAACATATACAAAGAAAGAATATTTAATCTTAGCTTTGAATATTTACAGATTTATATTTATACACCAAAATGGAAAGGCAAAAAACATATACAAAGAAAGAATATACTAGAGTAACCATATTATATTGAAAAATAGGCAAAGTAATTTTTCAGTAAAAATAAATAATAATACAGACCTGGGCATAATTTGCCCATGCAGAATGAGGGTATTGATATGAAGCAGCATCTGCAGCAACCACACTAGCAGTAGTACCAGCTGTCGTTGCTGCAACAGCAGAGCCATTTACTTCTGTTTTCAATTTCTTTTCCTTACCGTCCTCTCTGCATTAAAAATTAAACAACATAAATACTAACCCATTTATAAAAAGTAAAATTTTTTATTTAAGCAAATAAATCTTAACACAATTTAAAACAATTGCCTCTAAGCAACAACTTACAAGATTTTTGCTGTTTTGTTGTTTCAGATTTTAATGTCTTTCAAAGCATTAATTTTACAAAAAATTATGTTATAACCCAAACAGTTACTTTTATAATGACATCGATTGCATTTCCATATAAATTTTATTTTAATTAAAATATATATTTTTTAAATTCACATTGATAACAAAATGTTTTGAAATGTTATGGCATTCAAACTCCTCCATCAAAACAATCACATGCTTTTGCGCATCATTAACTCTGTCGTTAGATTTTCACTTCACTGATTAAATTCAAGTTTTCCAGTCATATTGCATAATAAAGTGAAATTTAAAAATCAAACAGCATTCCATATTAATCAGTTAACAACTAAAGAAATGAGTAACATAGGCAGAGAATATGGTCGCCAATGTGATGACTAGTTTTAAAAAAATGTCCGTAATTTAGAAAAAAATTGCATAGTTAAATTATTATAGATAAAATAATAATTTTTTTCCAATTTAATTTTGAGCAATAATATTTGTAGAAGTTATCACAAAAAAAAAAAAAAAAAAAAAAAAACATACATTCGTTTTAATTTTTCATATTAATTCATTCCATTCTCCAAGATATATATGTGCCAAATTGGGGAATTGCAGATCAAACGGCTTTGCATATAGTGTCAACACACAGACAAAAGACACATATTAATCTTTATTATTAACTAATGTACTTTGATGAGCACATTGATAGTATTTAATTTCAATTAAATAATTTAAATATAACTTCCTGTTTATGATTCTATCAAATGGCTAAATAATAAAGTCATGTTATTTTAACTATTTTAATGTTCTGTTCATTGTATACATGAATCTTTCCAATGAAGACCAGCCCTAAGAGATAACATTATTAAAAACACATCAATCATTATATATTTCGCAGAAACCTATATTTTTAAGCATTCTGCACAACAAATTAAACTACAATTAAAAATTTAACATTACCCATCTTCCGCAGATCTTTTTCTGGAAGAAAAATGGGATTTGTACATTTTTGCATATTCTTCATAGGCCTCTTGAATTCTACAATAAAGAAATGTCTTAGTAGAGAGTACCAACAAAACAAAACATGATCTAATTGTCATGAAATATTCACAACTAGAACAATTAAATAATAATTATTTAAATAAAAGTAAGAAACATAAAAATTTGACCACTCTAATATTCATTAAAAAGTGAAAGACCTTTCTCAAAATGAAAATATGACAGTTACTTAAAAACCTTTTACTCTTCATTTGACAAATTTTTGTAATAAATACTAAATAAATAAATAAAAACCAAACATTGTGAATGTACCAATTAAACCATGCAAAGAAATATTTTTATAATTAAAATATTTTTGGAATCAAAGCTGAAAGAGAAAATAAATAAGGATAATATATCAGGTCTGGAAGAACTCAAATTCTGGTCTTTTCTTTAGGAACTCAAAAACTGCTAGAAAAATTTCTTTCTCTAAAACATTAAAATGAAATGGACAATGCATAAATAAAAATCTATTGATAAATAAAAATATTTAAACAAGATAAATTAGAATAAAAAAATGATAGAAAATTTATAAAAATGTGTTAAATAACAAATGATATAATAACAAAATAATGTAAATAATTCATATTAAATGCAGATAAAAAAAACAGATTTAAGGATACAGATGAAAACCTACTGGCTTGAATAATTCTATATTTGTATTAATTACTATATCATTTTAGTAGGTTATCAATTACTTGCATTTAAAAAATTGCAGCAAAAATTTTTGGAAAAATGAACGATGGAAGAAAATTGTTGAAGGTTAAAAAACTTTTAAGTAATTTATTTAGTATAGTTTTGTATATCTTTTTAAAAATGTTTGAATTCAAAAGTTAAATCAAATAAAAATAATGAAAATTCATTTCTTTTGCCTTACATGTGCTTTAATGTCAATTTACTTATATGGGTCATTTTCAAAAAATGTTACAATTTGCTGTCCCACACAAAAAAAAAGAAGAAATTGAAAGACAAAATATAGCAAAAAGTTAAATCTGAGTAATGCACTACATTAAAAAAACACTGCTATACATTTTCAGCATTAAAAATCAGAAAAATTATAAAAATTGCTGAAATATAACACTTTTTTAAAAGGGAGTGCAGGCAAAAATACCTGTCCCTTTCAAGTTTTGTTATATTCAACTCTTTATTTTGTTAACTTTGATTGATAATTAAAATGAAAAAAAAATCCTTTTATTACACTCTAAGCAATTGATGTAACATTTTATTATATAAAATTAATTAATTTATTTATTTTCTTTAGCAGATTAACAGATATATTTTGTCCCTAAGTCTCTGCCAAGTCCGTTACCAAATAATTATTTCTTATTTATTTGTTTAAAAATTTGCCAAAAGATGGCAGCACTAATCTAGAAACATAGCAGAACTGTTCAAGTTATTTTTTTTAGCCATTTTGTTTCCTTCAGTTGAAGATTATAGCAGTTGTGGCAAGAATCGGATAATATCAGGGTGAGTATTTTTATTCATTGTCAAGTCTGTTACCATCATTTTAAATATAAAACAAAATTTTTTTATAACTTTATTTTTAAATATTGCTTATTAGATACTTTAAGAAAGTAGTTATATTGTTATTTAAGTAAAAAAATTATACAGAATCTCTCTCTCTTTTTTTCAACTTTGATGTAATTGTCAAGTCTGTTACCATGTGATTGGTAACAGACTTGACAAAATTTGAAGGCAGTTGTTAAATTAAGTTACTATGCTTCCAGAATGGCACTATCGCCTGCAGAAAAGCAAAGACGCTATAGAGAGAAGCTGAAAAAAAAAAAAAAAAAAAATCCAGAAAAATATACTGAAGTAAAAAAAAAAAAAAAAAAGAAAGGTTAGTAATTTTTGTAATAAAATTTATAAACAACAATATCCTGGAAAATAGATATTAGTTTTTTTTTTACTCATCTTTCTACTAAATGGCGAATAAATTTTGCAAAAAATTCAGATTATATTCAATAAAAATCAGTTAAGGAATTGTTTATTATCAACATGTTTAAAGTCTTACTTATAAAGTTTGTTTTTCCAGCAATCTTGATATGTTTGAAAATTTCATCATGAGATACATTTAAAAATTAATAATATGCTTTCATAAAATGGATTATGTCAAGGGATCTTTTTAGTAAAAAGGCAATTTTTGTAGTGTTATTAGTTAAATTTTATTTTTTATCTTATCAATTTAATTTTCGACCATAATCGACTTATAATTTTTTCAGAATAAAGCATGGAGCAAATAATTTTATGATATTGCTAAGTTTATATTTATTTTGCATGAAAATTATTGAAATTTTTTTTTAAATTTATAGGAAAATAGTTACTCAGAAAAAAATTGTTGATTTATCAAGTAGAGAGCTGTGTTATCAACGGAAGTATTGGCGTAAAAAACAATCAGAATGTGGTCGACAATAAACATCACTAGCTACTGAAACACCTGAGGGACCAAGTTCATCTACTGCTTCTGCTTCCGTAAATAAAATCAAGGGACGAAAGTAACTAGAAGTCAGAGTAAAATTGCGAGAGATAATCTGAAGTTGCAAGAGAAAAATGAAAAGTTACAGCGCAAGTTGGAGATGTATAAGAAGAGATGGCAAAGACAAAACCTCGCACAAAAAGAAAGATCCTTAAGTGAAGAAGCAGAAGAGATATTAACACCAAAGACAAAGACGATGAAGACTATGAAAAAAATTCTTCAAAGATGTAACACCAGAAAACCTAGTAGCTCGTCAACTATTCTTGCACAATATTTTTAAAAAATCGTTGCTAGACAAGTATAAAACTATGAGTAACAAGAAAAAAAAAAGGTTGCTTCGTGAAATACTGATCGCCAATAAAATGATTAAAAAGTATCGTCTAATGCATCAAGGCTGCAATTATGTTGGAGTAACTAAACCATATTTGAGATCCAGAAGCATTAATAAAAGCTTGGCTTTAAAACATTTGAAGGAGTGTATGTTCTTGTTGAATTTACTGGAGAAACCAGAAGGAAGATCAAATACACCTATGCTGCCATTATTCAAAACAAAATGGATGAGGACGGAGAGATTCAAATAATGTGTTTGAAGGCTAAAGATTCGAAAAGAAAAATCTTTCAAGTTGACGAAAAAGTAGTTTCATATGTCAACTTCGAACAAGTTTTAGCCATTCTACCCCAACCAAGGTTAATAATGAAAGGAAACCGAATTTTTTATGAGTTTCCTACTGCCATCAATACATTTGAAAAGTGAAATGTAATATTGGCAATAAAACCTATTTCCTGTGATAAATAAAAGCCATTATTTTATACATCAAAATCTCAGTAACTCAGACTTGATGATCTATTTAGTGGAATTACTTGACATGCATTTGTTTATGTTCAAATCTACTGTATTATTCATTTTAAAAATCCAATATTAAATTTATCACTTCATTTATGTTTTTCCTGAAAAATAACAACAATCTATAGATACTTATGTGTAAGTAAACTTAAATATAAGAGTAAATTCTTCCTATAATAGACATGTTGTTTGATATTGCATTAACGTCAAATCCGTTACCGAATGTCAAGTCTGTTACCGGACAGTTTTCGCTCAGTATTATTATATAAATATAATTTCCCCCCTTGCATTTATAATTTTCTTTAAGCTTAAGAATAGGGGTAATGATTTTAGTCAAATACAAAAATTTTAATGAATGCATACTTAGATTACTAGAAAAAGTTCTTGTATAAATTTCTATTTAAGGCAAATTTTTAGACATTAAAGTTCCTTTCTTAAATTTAAATTGAATATTAATGATAAATAAGATTTTTTGTACTCAAGCAATCTAAGTAATTTCAAATTAAGTTAGTTTTAGAAACTTTAATAAAATTTATAATGAAAATTTCTCTTAATTTTGTATGGTAAAGGACATGACAATTTTCTGGCATTTTGATAGTTTAATAGTATTTACTAATTGAAAAATAAACTAAAGTGCATGACCAATTACTTTTCCAAGTACCTTCAACATATTCAAAAGCACCTGTTTTCATTTCAAAAGGTAATTGAAAAAAAAAATGAAAAATAATTTCTGAAATTGTAACAAATTTTGAAAATGACCCATATATCATTTATAAATAAGAAACAAATTTAGATTAGAGGATTATATATATTATATAATTAACACAGTATAGAGAATCTTTGATCTGCAAGAAAATATTTTTGTCAACATACAAAATCTTTTATTTTTAATAATATTAAATGTATTATTCTGTGGAGCCACACACATTTTTCAGTCTTTGTAGTATAGAATTTCTTTAAAGAGAAATGTTTCGAACACCTTCTGAAAATCATACATTTTTATGCAATTTATTTCATTTTCCTTCATACAACCCAACCCTTGATTTTTTTTTCTGGTTTCAGTTTTAATCCCAAAAATATTTTATTTAATTACTTGCAATAAAATATAACTCAGCTTACTGAGCAACAATTAAAAGAGCCAAATTTTCTCATGTAGCTCATGAATTCATTGCCATTCTCACATACTCAAGCATTATTAATCTTATCTTTTCTAATCTTCTACTAGATTAAAATATTTGCTTTTGCCATTTTGAAAAATATTATTTCCCAGTACTCAAACTAAAAAAATCCAATATTAAATACCAATTGTTGTGTGCATACATATGTGCATGTGTTAAACCTGCTTTGAAGAAGCAAACTTTTTTTAAATAGTAAAATGCTTTAGTCCAAGAATCACGAGGAAAGCAGTATACCAAACTAAACAGAAAGGCAGAAAGTATGAAATAGAAAATGTGGAAAAATACTCTAAGCTTATATAAGTTTAGAGTGATTTGACAAATTTTTAGAATATAAATTAAGAATTTATTACATGCACTGAACATTAAAAAACATTTTTTTTTCTCCCCAACTATTCACATAATTTTCGACTTTCAAATATTTTCCAAATTTATTCCACAAATTGATCAGAAAAGTAAAACTTTTGTCATATCATAACTGATTAGTAATTTAGTTTCAAATATTTATAAAACTAAAAATTCAATTTTTTTGGCTACATAAACATTCTTTGATTTTTAATGTCCTTTACAATCGTTATGCAACTGTAAATATTGTCATTATTTAAAATTGATTTTGAAAATAAATTATAAATTTAAAAAAAAAAAATTTTATTACAAAAGTTTACACTTAAAAATTAAATTTTCATTTCTGTCTAAAATTTTTCAAAGAATTAAAATTCATTTAAAAAATACAATCTTTCTATAATATTTTATACACGTCTTCTAAAGAGCATTATTTTTATTTCAAAGCTTATGAAAGATCAAGCAGTTATCTCACAAGATAGTTCTAATCTATACTATTAAAACTTAATTAAAAAATATGGAACATGGAACAGGAACAGATATCTTATATATCTTATATTAAAGAAATATTATGAAAAAGTAAACTTTATTAATTAACAGTTAATTTCACCAAAACTTCAATCCTTTTGAGAGACTAGGATGGAAGATATCCCCACATCACTGGATTTAAACAATTGTCTTTTAAAACTATATATATATATATATATATATATATATTAATAATAATCAATAAAACCAATGAACCATTCGATAACAACTAATAGATGAATCAATTTAATTCATATTGCAAAAGCTTCCAATTCATAAATTTGCCACTAATGATCACCAGCTTCCCACCAGATACATTTTGATCGCAATAATATTTCACAAAGAAAATGGGCTTCACAAATACATGTTTATACAGTTAATAAACAGTAACATCGAAATAATTCAATTAAGAATTTATTGCAGATATAACTCATAATGCTTAAATCTAGTCATCCTGTTAACCTAGTTTAAATAGTATATTACTCTTTTTAGACTGTGAAAAAGATGAAACACTTATTGATAAGTATATCTTGAAAACTAATCCCCTTCCCCATATTTCATAATATTAATACAAAAAAATCAAACAAGTTCCAATTTTAAAATCTTTCTTATGTTAATGCTTTGTTTGAGATATTGTTTAACTATATTTTAGAAAATGAAATGAGTGAATTTTCTTCTTTCCCCTTTAGTCAAGAACTTTCAGATTTAAACAAAAATTATATCACTGGCCAGATAAAATTTTCATTAATACTAATAACTAAAACTGCATAAATTATCTAGCAGCAGAGAAGAGATCTTTTCAAATAATGACCAGGAATTTTATAAAAATAAATGCTGAGAGAATGCATTGCATCCCAACTGATATTTTCCACAAACAATTAGTACCAATTTACCTTTGAGGATCTGATGAGAAATCTTCAAGGAATTCCAATTTCCTTTGGGAGAAAAGCAATTTTTGATCGTTATTCATATCACTAGATAAAGCCATATCAAAAGCTTCAAGTATAGCAGACTGGTCCATTGGATCTTGTTGAAAGCCCACATCAATAAGTTGCAATAAGATATATGGATTACTCTACAAAATAAAAAATACTCTAGTTAAAATAAGAAATTAATTGAAAAAAAGCCAGTATTTGTTTTTTCAATATCATTTAAAGCCATACTAATACTTTCAACATTAAAAAACCCAGCAGGATTGGTCTCCCAAAAATTCTCATATACACTCTAATAAACTTTTCAAGCCAGTGAAGGCCATATATGTCACTGGCGTAGAATTGTTATCATATATACACTTTTGGCATGAAATTAACATTGTTACTGAATCTATCATGTCATTTTTGGTGAGTATTCCCTGGTATGAGATTAAAACATTGAATTTGTGTTTTAGACATGTTTTTCTCAAACATTCAAACAAAAATTTGATACAAAACTACACTTGTAGTCAAAAAATCGCATGCCAAATTTAATATTTAAAATATCACTGCATTTTTGAGTTATCACGTTTACATATTTCTGAAAGTAGACCAACAAACAATCAACTCGTAATTGGGTTTGGCTCAAAATCTGACAGGTCTCTTCACTATAAATGTTAAATCTGTACCAAATTTCATCCATATTTATCCCTAAAATTTGTCCAAATTTTATCCCCGAAATTTATTATATCAAATTTCAACCATCTAGCTCAAAGTGTTCCTGAGCTGCTTTGTTACAGACAGACGAACATTTAAAAAATATATAGAAGGAGGTGTTAAACGTAAAGATTCGTCAAAATCTCAAGTTCAAAGTTTTTGATGAGTAACACGCTTTATCTAAATTACAGACACAAGAAAGTAAAAAAAAGTGTTCAACAAGCTTCTAATTTCTTATTTTAACTCATTGAAGAAGGATTGCACACCCTATATGCAAAATATTTCCAAGCCAAAATATATAAATTAAATAAAAAAAAAAAAAAAAAAAAAAGGTAAGATGGCATGCAGCAAGCGTGCAAAGATATTGAATTATAATTAACAATCAGTATGGAATTACAGCTTCTGGGAATGTTTTCAAAAAAGTATTTTTTCTTAAATAGGTTAATATAATGCAACAGAGGAAGGATAATATTTTTTTACACATAAAGAAACATGACAGACTTACTGGATCATTTTTCAAAGCATTCGTCAAGATCTCATTTGCTTTCACAAAATCTCGCCTAACCTGCAAGAATTTAAAATTGACAATTTTTAATTATATAACAAATTTTATCTATATTTTTAGAGTAAGGAAAAAAAGTTAATGATACTAAAATATCAAATCTATCAACCTTTCTTACCTTGTACAAATATCTTGCATATTTAGTAGCAAAATGAGAGGACATCTGAGCAGTTTTTGCATCAGCAATGCATTTTAAATACAACTCATCTACTTTATCAGTGTTGCCCCGCCGCCTTTCCAAATTTATTTTTCTTATAGTTATTTCCAGCATATCCTTTATTGATTCACCTAATTCATCTAATATTTGAGCAGCTTTATCAATATTGCCTATAAGAATAAGTAACATCATTAATATTTACACAGATTTACAATTTATCTTTAGCCATTCAATAATTAATAAAAATATAGTTTTAATACTGACTTATAATTCATAATGAATTGCTGTTGTAATGGTTTATTAATCAAATAGGGTGATTTAAACATCAACAACAAAAATTCTTATTAAATTAAAGATTTCTTTTGTTAATATGACTGTAATTTTGATTTACCTTTTCTGCTAATACTAGGAGAGATAGAGACTACGTAAAGCAATTTGTGAGAAAAATGTTTATTAAATGTATTTGTAATACCTTGGTTATAATAGCATCTTTTACAGCTCATTCACAATATGCATGAAGTAAGATTCACCAATTTTGCCGATTTAAGATAGGAAATATTTTTTTCCAAAACTTTCAGCAATTTGATTTAACCCATAAATGGGCAAATACTACCAAAAATATCTGAAATTGCCTAGTTAGTTTCCCCTAATATACATTAAACATTTGGTATTTATCACAATTTTGCATAAAGATAATAAATGACAATATATGGTTTACAGTTAAATAAAGATAAAATAATTGAGCAAATTATTTTTTGCTCTTCAAAAATACATAGTATGTACAAAAATAAACATAGAGTTGCCTCAAAATAGGATATTAATATATCACAGAATTGAAAAATGCATTATTACAAATTAAAAACATTATTTTTCAGAGTATAAAGTTCAAAATCCTCTTCAGCTTTTAATCCTCTTTTGGATTTTTTTCTTTTATCCTTTCTACTCGTTTTCATCTCTATTATATTAATTAAGTAAACCTTTATTAGATTCTTTCTGAGGTAAATCCATAAGAAGAGATAATTTTTGAAGATGCAAGTTAATACATGAAGCAAATATGTTAATTACGCAAATCAAATACAAAGTCTCGCAAGTTGTAACCTACTACCTCATTTCACAGTTCCAGATTTTTTTTTTTTTTTTTTTTTTTTTGTTGATTTAAAAAAAACGCCATCATTAGTTAAAAAAATTAAAGCAGTTTTTTAAAACTGCATGCAGACATAAAATAAATTAGAAATTAAAAAAAAATAACCAATTAAGATATAAAATCAAAATTTACAAAATATATTTTTCTCCATTAGCCCCCCCCCCCCCAATTACAACAGAGCAAGTGCCCGCAGCCTCTCACTGCCTACATTGGATGGCTATTAACTATGTTGACAAAATAGAACCCTCATGCTCAGCAAAAATTCTAATAAAATCTTTAAAAATTCCTTAAGTAATGTGCATGTTATTACTTAACAATTATAATCATCCCTGGATCCTTTATTTATGTATTTCATAATGATTTTTGTGAAATTAACTATATTATTGATAATTTGTATTAGTTTATTAAGTTTAAGTATTTGTATTAGTATTAAGTAAGGAGAGAAATATCTTTCGCAGTTATCATAGCACTGATTTGGGGATTCAACTCTAACAAAACCATTTTCCCATGAGAGAATTACTTATTGCACTGACTTTTCTTGATCTCAACAAGTCTCCTGATCCATGGATGGATTTTCTGGTTGCTTACTTTAAAACCTTGGAGGTATGGGAAAACAAAGGCTTATTGACCTTTTCAACTTATCGTGGGAAAAAGGACACTCACTACAGGAATGGAAAAAGGTCATCATTATTCCAAATAAAATGACCAACAAGAATTCTTGCTCCCCTAAGTATTTTAGACCAATAGCACTTATATGTACAACTAGCAAGGAAATAGAGAAAATGATCTTAATTCGACTACAATTCTTCCTAAACCAAAACAATCTTTATGGCTTTCAAATCTTATCAAAGCAATAAGGCTTTTGAAGGGGCCACAGTATCATTGATCAAATTCTTTATTTTATACAGACAATCGGAGATGCTGACAACTGCAAGCCAACGCATCATACCGTGGCTGCTTTTTCAGATCTTACAAAAGTCTTCAGTCTGGAAACACAAATTAATCATTAAGCTGCATAACAGCTTCAACATCCGAGGCAATACTTTGGCATGGATTTTAGATTATCTACAACAGAGATTTATCAGGGTTAAGTTCAATAAGACACTTTCAAACAATTTTCATTCAGCCAAGGTGTCCTTCAAGGTACAGTGCTCAGTCCAACACTATTCTCTATGTTTTTAGCAGGTACAGAAAAAATTAACTCGTTTGGAATTTGAATTAGTATGTTTGCTGATGACATTGTTCTTTGGAGCTCTGGATCTGATATAAACCTTCTGGAGTCCAAACTGAATGAGTCTTTGAAGGCCTTGTCTGAGTTTGCTGCAGAACTTAAACTCAAATTTCATTCTGCCAAATCGATTACCACCTTTTTTACAACCAATAAACACTTATACAACTACAAACTAAAAATGATGGATGAAAATCAAACACTAGCCTATGAAAAACACACAAAATACTTAGGATTTGTTTTAGATTCTGAACTAAGCACATTGATTACATCGTCTCAAAAGCAAGAAAACGATTAAACATCTTTAAATATATTGCAGGTAGAGACTGGAGAGCTGATGCGACTACCTTTAGAACTACTTATATAGCTATCATCAGACCTTTATCTGAATACATATTTCCAATTTTTTGCTGTGCTTACAATTCCAACTAGAAGAAACTTGAACAGGTACAACTGAGTGTAGCTCATATAATAACTGGCCTGAGACGAAGTTGCCTCTCGGATATTGTCCTTTATGAAGCTGACTTGAAACCTCTCCATGTTAGAAGACATGCTAACCTTATTAAAATATTACAATAAGCTTTCCAGGTATGGTATTCAAAACACTTCAAAATACCTAAGTAATTGGACTACCTCCAGAGACTCAAGAAAAATAGTATCTTTAGTCAAGTATTGTCTCAGAATGTAATTCCTAAAATTATTCACATTCTCATCATTCCTGTATGAATCCAACTGAAGAAATTACCAAGGTTCACTTTCATTTCAACCTTCCTGTTCCCAATAATAAAAAAGAAAATGTGTTGGAACAAATTAGACAATTAGCCATGGAAGTCATTAATAAAATCCCTAAATGTGACATTAAACTGTATACTGATGACAGCAAAATCGACAATTTTGCAGGTAGTGGCATCTATATTGTCATTCCTCAGACTAGTTTCTCTCTATGTCAATGAAATCCAAACTTCTATTCCGTTTTCAGAAGTGAACTACTAGCAATCGATGGGGGACTTAAGATCATTGTATAAAAAATAATTATAAGAACTTTTGGATTCTTACTGATAGCCACAGCTCAATGGAACACCTTAACAATTAAACCTATGTTGGAGATCAAGCAAGTTTGTCTATTCTTCAGAAGTTGAAGCTGATTTCACTCCTACATGATATTCATTTCCAGTGGATCACATCTCATGTGGATCTACATGGTAACGAAATAGCAGACACGTTTGCAAAGAATGCTTGCAGTCTAGCGACTTCATCTTATGCTGAACTCGCATACTTAGAACTTTTCTCTCAGGCAAAATCCCTAAAAAAGAAGTATTGGATGGTACTCCCTACTCATGATTGGTATAGGGCCAGTCCTTAATTCTTCCTTGTGATAGAAAAACCAACACTTGCTTGTCGCACCTTGCCAGTGTCTTCTCTTTTCTCAGGGTGAAAAATCTTACCCACTTTACCCAAAATGCCTCTAACATCAGGCCTCTGCTGAACATATTCTAGACTGCTTAAGACTTTGGGGAGAAATTTATTCTTCTCTCTTCTTCATTTTTGACATTCTTTTTGTCAACAGATTTTTAGATTTGGTTTGACTAAGTCAGGCCATGGAGATTAGCAACTTTTAAGCATTAAGATAATATTACTTATCCCATTTGTTGAAACAATCTTATTAAGTAACAAAGTGCAATTTTTATATTTGGTACTTACTTTTTAAATTTTGTAGGGTTCTGCAATGATAAATTTCCCATGATATATCTTTATATATATAATTAATGTTTGAATACCTGTTCTTAAATTTATTTGCATCTACCACTTATTACTATCATTATTAATCAAGGCTTTAAATTTTTTAAGTGATTATTTGTTCTATTTTATTTAATTTTAAATGTTTTTATAAAGCTGTCATTTAATCTTATTAAAACACATTTTCAACATCTAAAGCATTTAGTTTCTAGATATTTTTTCACTTAAAACTGCAAAACAAGAGTAAAAGTACATTAATCTTCCTTTATGTTTATATAAGGAATACCATAATACAGTGGTGGGAATAAAGACCATCTATAATTTTCTGATATTTACTAATTTTTCTGAATAATTGTTTTGTGAATCAAATTTGTAAATGAACTAATCCCCCCCCCCAATTTTCCTTCAATTCAAAAGTTAAATATGAGCACAAGTTAAATTGAAAGTCAAATTAACCTTAAATATTGCATTCAATTATATTCTTATTGTTTAAAAAAGTACAATGCACTACAAGAAACAGTTTTTTCTTTTTCTTTTTGCTAGTCCTGTCTTTCTTCAACCACCATACGACATCAAGAACCAAATATTTCTCAATCAAAATAAAGGTAATTAATTTTTATGTTCTTTCACACGTTAAAGAAAATAAGAACCAAGTCACATTTCTGAATTCATAGCAAAGCACTAAATAAAAAGTATATTAAAAGCCATAAAATAAATAAAAATACACTAAAAGCAATAAATTTAAGAATATTTGTATTTCCTTCATCACACATTTGAATATAGCATTTGTATACAAGTTATATTAAATGCTGAAAACATTTATAAAAAAAAATGTGGAAAACAAAATGCTAATTTCAAATTTTGCCATTCCAATAAAAATCTGATAAAATTTTCTATTTCGAAGATTTGTATTGAAATTTTGAAATTATGCTTTAACATGGAATAAATCAATAAATTAAATACAGTGATTCACAATTTGCTCTTTAAAAATTATATGGTTCTTCATCAAACTTCAGTAAAATTTTTAAGTAAAACTTGAAATACATTTTCAAATATTAAATAGTCAAAAGTAAATACAAACTATTTTGACCGAAATAGTCAACTAACTATTTAGTTTTATTTCTTGATTTTAGAGCATTATTTATAAGAAAGTTCTTAATACACAAACCTCTCTTCTCTTCAAATGCTGCCCAAGAAAAATGAATACTAGGCTTTCTAGGTAAATGAATTTTACATGCTCTCTCATAGACCTCGCTTGCACCTTCTGGTTGTCGTTCTTCCATATACTTAGCATACTAAAAAAGAAAATAAAAATACTGAGAAAATACTGTAAATTAGTAATAAATTATGAATATCTGAAAGTGTGCAAGATATTTTAGCATTCATATCTGCTACAACATTAACCAGAGTATGTTCTGGTCTTAATTGAGGAGGGAAAAGAAAGATATGACTTTTAATCTCCTAAAACAGTTTTTTTTTTAAAAAAATCAAGTTTTTATAGAAGAAATTATTTACAAAATTACATAATTTTTTTAAAGATTTATTCTTTTTATAATATATATTCGTTATTCTACTATTTAATAAATGACAACAATTTTTATTAAGTTTTTTTTAATTTGAAAAATCTATCATTTTCAGAAAATTAGCAGTTGTAGTTTCAGTTTCCTTACACTGTTGCCATGATATATTTACCTTTAATTGAATTTTTTTTAACAATAGGTAATGGCAAAAGTTAACTTTACATATTAAGCTAATTAAACCACTAGGGATATCAAATTCTGTGGATTTATGGAGGATCCATTTATAAAATCTTTTCAGAATAATTATTTTGATAATTAATAAAATCAGAATTTAATGCAAATATTTTATAATACAAAAAGGAATCAATCATCCTCTTTTGGACTTCCATTATCACAAAGATATAAGTTGAAAATTATTATAAAAGATAAATTGATTTCTATTTAAATTGTTTCAATCAATCTTGTGAAATAATATTATATAAACCATTAATAAATATTATATAAACCATTTTAGAAGCACGCACACACACACACACACTTCAAAAATTAAAATTAACAATTTCAAAAATTTATTTATAGATGCTATGATAACTCATATGCAGTTTAAACATTTTTAAAGAAGAGATTTATTAGTCCTTTAATTTAAAAAAAAATGCTTAAATTAAATAAAACAGCCTTTAAGCATTTATGAAAGTAATGGGAAAAGTTATAAAATAAAAAGTTATATTCACCTTCAACCACATGTCTTCGTATAAAGCACAAGCTATCATACATCTCTCAAACAGTATAACTGTGCTTTCATGACTTCCATTTTCTATTTCATAATCTAAATAATCTTTCCAATTTTTCAGCTGAGCTCTCTCTAACGTTTTCACATGAAAATAAGGCCTCTTGATCTGAAAGGAAATAACAGAAAACATGCCAATTAAAGACATTCAACAGACTGTTATTAAAGTTACCCTAGAGGGACTACAGTAAGTTGCATACCTTTCCATACCTGAACCAGGCTGCGGTCATGATAAAGAAATCAGGGCTTCAAAAATCATTCTCACCATAGAAACTGCATGTAAATGGTCATATACAGACATTGTTATATACATAATTCTATGCACAGAGGCATGCAGCTTTGTTTGTGGTTTCTTTTGCACCATTATGGTGCTTTATACTTAGCATTAAAATGATAATCAATCTACTCACCGCCTCTTCAAAAGACCAGCGTTTTCCCACTTCTATTTCATTTTTCTCATGTAAGATTTTTCTCTTCTCTACTATTTTTTTCTTCATTAGTTCAATTTCTTCAGTAGTCATCTATGAGAGAAAGAGTTATAACTAGTAAAAATTAAATATCCTAAGAATTCAACATGCGAAAAGTTATTTTTGAGAATTAATGAATCACATTTGAGAAGTATCAGTAAGTCAAAAATTGCTACTGAATAAACACATAATTGCCTTTTTTCTTCACATATGCTGCAAATTAGTAGATATGCTGTTATAATATGTTTCTTCTTCATTCTATAATTGTGGTCTTGACTATAAAAATCTATTAATACTTACAAAAACTAAACTGATCTGAATAGCTGCAATAACACAATTAACACAAAAATTCTTTTAGTCCTGAAACAATTATTAAAGAAAATCATTCAGAACGTTCATCAACATATGCATCTTGCTCCAAAAAATTATAAATACGAGATGCACATAAAATAATAAATACATATACAAATAAAAATCCTGGTTTATTTAAGATTATTAACTTTTCTTGATGACAATTATTTACAGTAAGTTATTTATACATTATTAGAGTTGCATATATAGATATATGGAAGAAAAAAAAATTTCCCTGTACGTACAATCAAAATACAAGGAAATGTGTAAACATTAGTGTGCTGGTTTTAATGTAATATAATTTTAAGAAGTAGAAAAAGCAAGGAAAGAAAGCGACAATTTAACATTACTTGAAATAGCATTTTAAAAGAAGGTTTATATTTACATAGAGAAAGGGAGATATATTACCTCTTGCGCTGTTCAGTTGTAAGTCGCAAAAAAAAATTAAGGAATCGGGTAAGGGAAAAGAAAAAAAAAAAAAAAATTACAGAATACAAATTATTTAATGATTACTTAACAAAAATTTATTACAAAGCAAGATTACTATTAATTCATTTTTGCCAATTCAAGTATTTGAGCAAATTTTGTATACTTTTCAGCCATCAGGTTCATGGAGCTCCTTAACAAATAAGATATGACACTTTTTTACTGCCTAACATACAGTTATTAGCTAATTCACTTTCAGTCAACATAAATAAAAACATTTCCAAAATTAATGATTACATTAAAGATGTAATAAGTTTCAGATGCAATCAGATGCAATAAGTTTTAATTTCATTACTTTGTTATCATTGCAATACTATAAATAATGCGGGAGGAAAAAAAAAGGAACAAAGATTTTTTTTTTTTAACATAAATGGGTACTTATTAATTAAAAGTATAAGAGCCAAAACTTTCCAAATGTAGAACCAAAACCAAATTAGAATCGCAATTCTATGTGCATGATTCTAATTTACAAGAAAACAAGCATCAGTTTAAGCTGTTTATATTGAAAGATGCCAAAATTATTGATGTTAAAGATGGAAAATAATAATAATCTATACTTATAATAAAGCTCAATATGTGTGTGTTGGCACTCTACAGGCCAGACTGTTTGACCTACAGCTACCAAATTTGATACATGTATACCTTGGAGGTCGGGAATAAACATTTGGTGTCCTTCTTTTTGAATTTTTAATTATTAATTAAGAAGTAACTTTCCCGCCAATAACAATCTTCATTTCCCCATCGCCAAATGAGTAAGGATTAAATCTCCCCCATGCTAATAAAATTAGGTTTAACATTTTTCGACCGATTATTTCAAATGATTGTTTATTTTCTTAATGTTTGATGCATTTAAAATTAAACATTGTTAATTAATCGATCTTTCAGATTCCTTCTGAAGTTCTTTTGAATTAAAATAAAACAAAATAAAGGAAATTAAAAATTTCTAATCTGCAGAGCATTATTCCAACTGGCGTAGAAATATTCATGCATTTGCGTTACCATAACTGGCGTTGAAAATTCATGCATGTGCATTGTGTTCCGAGTGTTGACAACTATTTTCAACGGATACGAACTTGATTTAAATTATTTTTAGGTTAGTTATATGCTTCTGTAAATAAATTGTATTTATGTTAGTTATATATTTTTTGTATATGCTTAGTTTTCAATACATAGTTTTTTTAAGTAGTTTTTTTTTAAATCTGTTTTTGACTAATTATTTTAAACAATTCTGACACTTTTTTTTACCCTTCATTTTCATTTTAGAATTTGTCTACGGATGACATAAACATGTTAAGAACTATTCCAGAGTTAAAAAATACACATAACTTGTTAGATTAAGAATGTGTTCTATTTCCCATAGATGTGATAAGTTGTTAAATAAGAAGTTAACAACTAAATGTTAAAAGAATATTGAGCATTCATAAGTAAAAATGCTGCCATCTAAAGATGCTTGAAAAATAAATTTATCCTTTTAGCTCTGTGCTATCTGCCTAGTTCAGTGATTTTTTTATAAATACAGTAACTATATTAAAAATAAATGACAAAGAAATTAAAGTTATGGCTGAAAAATCCCAATTTAAACATTTTGGATAAATACATCTTTTCCCACATTGTTTGTTATGTCCAAATCTCTTAATCTAGTGAAAGCAAAGATACATTGTCTATAATTAAAACACACCCAAGGGAATTCCAAGCCTATTTCTCTTCAGTTTCTAATATATATATAAATTTTAAATTTATTTATATACATTTTTAACAGTAGTATTTAAAATATATGTAGCTAAGATATGTGGATTCATATTTATTATTAAAATATATGTAGCATTCATATATTATTAAAATTTCAGATGAAAAGGATTACATTTTGATCTTAATATTTTTGTCACTTTACTCTTGAAGTATTAAATTTAACACTGAAGTGCTGTCAATTCTCAGATGTCAACTCCCAGGGAAAACCTCTGAACTTTTATGCATTCTCCACATGATTATTTTGCCAAAATAAGGATGGGATGAACGTAATGGAAGTTAAGAAAAAGGTTTAACAAGGAATTTTATAAGCTTTTAAATCACATTTTTGGATAATTTTTCTTAATAAAAATAATTGCTTCATTGTCTCAATATTCAAATCAAAATTGAAAAAATGATTTATATTTTCTCTGGTATAACTTTAAACATATAATTAATCTTTGAAAATAGAGAAAAAATACCCAGAATTTCAGATCACAATCACTAATATTGACAGCTATATCTTTGGATAATACCATTTATCTATATATGGTGCATGTATGCACATCATTAAAGACCAAACAACTAACTGATTGATGAGCTATATGCTGCAACTATTGAGATAGATCATGCTCCAATATAACACCATTCTCAAAATCTGAGAGACCCTTCATTCTTCTGAATGTTTACAAGAAATTTATGAAAACAATCCAGAAAAATAAATAAATATAATGTTAGAATTCTAAATATTACTTTATCAGAATCATATATTTTCTATCTTACCATATTTTTTTCAATATTAGTGCCATCAGGCTCCAAACCAGGAGGTGCATCATCTGTTTCCATTCCAGGAGGAGAGGCATCTGAATTCTTGTCTGTAAGCTTATCATCATCATCATCTTCATCCAACACAACATCATGTTTAAGAGTATTAACAACATTTTGCCACAATTCTAAGAATTCGTCAGTGGATAGAATTTCCCTTGGGTGATTTTTTTTCACATGTTTTCGAAACCTAAACAAGAGCAATTACCTTTAGCAATAAGAAAAGCACAAGATTAATTCTCCAAAAACCCAAACATTCCAGCTAGATAATTTTTGGTTGTCAAGAACAGGTTTCTCACTGAACAATTTATATATTTTTTAATAACTTGTTTTTAATGAGTAAATTTTTTCTAAAATGTGTGTTAACCTTTTAATTTATCTGGAGAATTTAGAAAATTATACATAAAAAAATTAATATAAATCTTTTATACAATTTACAGATTGTGTCCAATCTTCAAGAAATATAACACAAGCTCTATGACTTTTCTCAGAACAAAAAAAAGAAAAAAAGTTACAATACAATTTTTGAAGTAAAACATTAAACAAGCTTTTAAAAGTTTTATCTGCCAACATTTCATGAGAGTCTTTTTTACACTATTTTAAAACTCAAAACTGGAGGAAAAAACTTTTTTAATTATTTCAAAGTCATTTCCACACTAATTTTAACAACTTCTTAAAATTTAATTAGATATACACAATTTGTAACAATAATTTTATAATTAAGATGAAATCTAAACTAATTTCATAATTCCATTCAATCATGTGCTTTTAACCAATGCTAAAAATTGAGGGAAGAAAAGATGTCTCTGAACATTACTTCTGAAGTTGGATTTTCATTTGAATAGTTTAGTTTTAGTTATATTAATGTCCTGTTTTAAATCAACACTAGGGCTATTTAAGGATAGACATTATAATTTTGAACCGCGGTCAGACGCCGAGAACGACACCTGAGCTGGCACCCTGTCTCCAAGCTTCTGTACCATACCAGCAGGGGTATGTTTGATCCCGACGGAATCAGTGTGTGGCAGATCAGCCTATTTACAGGTTCTTGAGTGGAATCGGGTCTTGAACCTGAAGCCCAAGTCCTTCGGTTCCGAAGCCAATACCTTACCAATAGGCCATTGCGGTTTCATTTGCATTCTGAAGTATATACACTTCTTAATTTTTTCATTATAAGGTACCAGTGCTCTTTAAATTCATAACCTTTTTAGACCCATCAAACAGGAAAGTGAAATTTGAAAGTAACAATTTTATATTAATAGTTTAACAAGTGAAAAATTTAATTTCCCAAGAAAAAAAATTAATAAATACCTTACACAGAGTCAGTAGACAAATTTTACCGTAAAAAATTAGTACCTTCCAAGCAATAAGTATTAAAATATTACATAGCATAGGTATTATTATATTACATACTGACATTAATGTAATAGTTTTGATTATGGAATTATATTTTGCAATGAAATTTGCAGCTATTTTTTAAAAATCTAATTTCACACAAGCTTTCAAAGGTTATCGCCTTTCTACATCCCCAATTTAATTGAAATAAAAAAGTATTAATACATAAAAATATCTTGATTTTACTTCCGATCAGTACTTGACAGAAATGAAAATAAAAATTAAGAAATATTTATTTACAATTAAACAAACTTGAAACAGTGTGTCAATGAAATATTAAAAAACATCATAATATCCAGTTGCCAGGGCTTGAAAATTCCTCCTAGTACGATAATTCTGCTTGCTGCACCCCCCCTTCTCATTCCTAGAAACTACACAGAGGGGGGGCGGAACCAATAAACCAGTATAATTGTTAGGAAAAATACGATAACGTGGAAAATATACATAATAGGCATTTGGCTGGTTGTTGAGTTAGCTTTTGATAACAAGCCTCTAATTTTGTATCCAATTACATTGCCAAATTAGAAACAGAAAAGGTGGAGTGAAAAAGCCATTAAATAAAAGGCTTATACGAAGAACACTCAAATGTTAAGATTAGCTTAGTTACAGCAGGACTAAATTTTAAAGATGCTTACATTTTGAAAAATATTTAATTTTTTTTTCAATTTGTGTGGATTTATCATAATTCTATTTAAAGAGGTGTTAAACAGAAGAAAATACATAGTAAACATTTTATTGATATTTGCAATACTTCTGAAAAAATCATTTTTACTGAAAAATTATCAAGTACTTTTCTGTCAAAATTAGCAATACCTTAAAAAAAAGTTCTGCAATTTTAAATATTATAATAATTGTCCGGAAAAAAACTGTGAAAATAAAACTTTGAAAAAATCGCATTTAACAGTGACTGATTTTTGAAAGACAAACAGTACCTTTCAGGAACTTAATGGAAGCGGAAGATGTGTTCAAACTTAATGATTGGGATAAAATGTTAGTTTAATTTTTATTTCTTTAAAATTAATTATTATAATACCAACTGAAATTGTAAAACAACATTTTTAGCACAGACTATCTTTACCTCTTGTTTTTTCCCAAAGGGTTTAATGAAAAATCAAGTGCTTTCCTGGGCCCAGAGTAAAATCAAATCTGAAGAGTTTTCATGGACTATAAAGTATCCTGCTTTTTTTTTTTTTAAATCCTTTTGTTTCTCCCAAAACAGGCAATAATTTGAACAGCCTAATATTTTCAATTATTTTGAAATATTACTGCCTTACATTTATTTTTGAAAGCCTTCAATCATTCAGAAACTTTCCAACTATAGTAAGTTTACAATAAATATATGCACATTTTCCTTATAATACAGTTAGTTTCCTTTTGCACTAAAAGTATTTAATAACTCACTAATAATAATATTGAAATACAATAAGCAAATGTTCTGTAAAGAATAACCCCAATGTAAAAATATAACAATCAGCTGAAGTGACTTAAAACCAATATATCTTTTAGGTGAATAAATTAAATTTTCATTGAAAAATGAATTTTCCCAAACTAAATAAGCAAAAAAGTCAATGTAAGGGACATATTTCCTTCACACTAGCACTATTTCCCTAAATTAGGAGAAAACCTTTTACATAAACTTCTGAAAGTACTTCATATTGAGAGATAAAAAATCAGACAACACATTGAAAATTTATCAGTATAATTCGGCAAAAACAGCATGGGAAATTTGCATTAAAAAATAAATAATTATAATAATAAAAAGAAAAAACCCTCAGACAAAAATAAGCAAATGAGTAAAAAAAAGTTTAAGGTTCTTGTAGTAAAAATAAGCAGTTTTTATAGAATTTCAATGACATTAAATACCCAGTCTCGTATAATAAAGTTCTTCAATATATAAATCTTGCAACTTTAATATTTTTATTTGAAACAAAATGGCAAAAGTATAAAAAAAATGCAATCAATTTCATAATACACATATAAAGAATAAAACTTACTTCTCAAAATGATGACTGTATAGCTGAGTAGGAATAGTTAAAAGTTCATCATAAGCTGCAGTGACTTCTTTTAAATTTTTGTTCTCTTCCTCCCAATTTACATACAAGTCCCACAACCTGTCAGAGCGGAATTCTCTCCCAGCTGCTGCTAGAGCTCTTTTAAATAACCTATAAAATAAAATAAGTGACTTTGAAATAAAGAAGCTAGATGAAAGTATTTTTTATAATAAAGGAATTTTTTTTAAAGAAAAAATGTTTTACATTAATAAATTGACATGAAACTGGTTTTTTTAAATGCCAGTTGGGGAAATGTTACACATGATAAATCTTCTAATGATATAATTTTATTAAGCAATTCCTGAAAAAGCCATAAACCAAAGAGTATTAGTCTCTCAACATGTAAAAGAGGGTTATATGCAATTTCACATATTTATGGACATTATATTGATCATAAATTTATAATCTGAACTGAAATGTTAACAAATAATTGATGCTGTAACTTTAAATTCAGATAGTCACATAGCAATTTAATGCATTAAATGCACTATTCATTCAAATAAATTAAGTCATACAAATTTACTTTTTCGTTTTGTGGAGGATTTATTGGATAACAATATAATTAGAATCCACTCGAACTCAAATATTAATAGTAAATTTTCTTATAAACGCCATTAATGATGAAAGTTATAATATTCTACAGGCAATGTTTCCATTTCTTAATTTTTGAATATTTATGATGTATTCATTATTAGAATTATTGGAAGAATGCATCACTAGTAGCAGGGATACACTGGGATGAACCATGCAAAATTTTTCTGACTGCGTTCTCAACTTCCTTTACTCATCTCATTATGAGCCTTAGAAGATGAAACTGGATGCATATATCAAGTTGTGTGAAATTTCATTATTCATTTTTGCGAGAGAGAGAGAGAGAGTTATTACCCAAGGATGTAATACTCATATTTTGAATTTACTTGCAAATAATTTAAGTTATCCAAATGGCAAAGAATAAATTTTGAATATGATTAAGTATTTTGAAAATAAACAGATGCAAAATCATAATTAGTCAAAAGAAATTTCCTTGGACTCTTTAACTGACATGCTGAAAAGTTAACATCAAATATGACCAGCACTCATAAACATATTTGAGAATATTTAGAATTAAAAAAAAAAAATACAGAATTCTTTATTAAACTTTACATTAGAAAGAAATTATTAAAACATTGGCAGGGAAAAGATGCATAATTTAAAACAGAACAAAGCAACTTGAGAAAAAAAATGGATATGTGTCAAAAGACAGCAACGACATTAGCACATTTTTATCTTGAACCCAACATCAAAGATGTGATTTTGTTGAATTGTTCAAATAAAAAAGCAAAACTGGACCATGCAAAGATTTTCAAAAAACAGCTTATTATCTTTGATTGAAGAAAAAGAATTGAAATTTTAAATGCACTAGAATATTAAGTTCCACAATTTTATATTACCAGTATTTATTTTAACATCACATTAATTATTTTTATTTTAGGCAATCATTTTCTACAAAAATTCAGTATGTTCCTATCTTCTAAAATTGTATTTAAATAAAATCATTGTTCATTCAATGCAAACAAATTAAATCATACATTCTTAGTGCAATCCGATTGAATGTTTTTTTTTTAAAGAAATAAAATGAGTGCAACAACATATAGGAAATATAACAAATAAAATAGCAATAACAAATACACAATATACAAGGGTTGGAACCTTACTAGTGGCAATTATTTATTTACATGGAATACAAAAGTGATTCATGTCACCATATTTTACAGATCTTCAATATAGTCGCCAGCATTGTGTACAACCCGTTTCCAACGATGTGGAAATTGCAGTGCCTGTTCTGTTGATAGTTCGAATGGACCGGTCTATTGCCGCAAGGATCTCTGGAACAGTTTTGAAGTGAATGCCACAAGGTGGTTTCTTCATCTTAGGAATCAAGTCGAAGTCAAAAGGACTTAGATCTGGGGAATATAGTGGATGGTAAAGTATTTTCCAGCCCCATTGATCAAATAAATCAGCCACAGTTTGCACTGCATGTGACCGAGCATTGTCATGCAAAATGATAAGGACGTTCTGCAGAAAATGTTGCCGTTTTTTTTCTCAAAATTAGTCTGAGATGGTGCTCCAAAAATGAGCAGTAATACTGCGTATTGACAGTTTGCTGCGAGAGAACAGTACGCGTTAGGATAACACCATCACAGTCGTACATGAGAATCAACATAACTTTCACATTGCTGGGGCTTTGAAGAAATTTCAAACTTTGAAGTGACCCATAATGACTTCGATTGATTGGCATTTCAGTTTTGGCTGGTATGATCTGGCCAAGTCTCATCCAGCGTAATGATACGGTGTAAAAAAGCCTTTCTTTCGCGCTCATAGCACTCCAGGTGGATTCAAGCAGCATCGTATTGCAGCCATTTTTCTCATGCCCAGGCATTCCTTCAGAATGTGCAGCACAGTCGTATGCACAAATCTGTCAGTCGGGCCAGCTCAAAAATGCCTTGGCATCGATCACTGTCCATTAGTGCAGCAATATCATGATGCACTTCAGGTTCGATGACACTAGGACGAGCTAGCCAATGCATGTCAGCCACATTTTGATGTCCTTCATTGAAGGCTTTTACCCATCTTGCAACAGTTCTGTATGGTAAAGCAGATTTCCCCCCAAGCCTACATGACATTGTTATGCTGTACGACCTCTGGCACATTCAATTTTTATCCAATTTCATTGTTTTTGTTTTGAAAACATCCTGACAACACTTTAGATCGCAAGTTAATACAAGGATCAGTTCTTTGCATCACTCCGCATGCACGTGACATTGGAAGGACGAGCTTTTTTTGCTGAGAGGTAAGGTAGGTATGTAGCTAACATGTGGTATACATGACTTGCTTTGGTTTTGTTGCTTGGCATTTTTACAGCAGTGTTGCCACTATTAAAGTTCTAACCCTCGTATATAAAATATAATATAGCAACAAATAAACAATGTAATAAAAATAATATATGTTTCAAAGGCTTTTTAATATTATACTAACGCTTTTATTTTTTCATAAGCATCTTCTGAATCACTTTGCTGACTTTTATAAAAATTAATATAATGTATCCATAAGTCTACACTGAGTGGTATTGCTTTAGTACCCTCTTCAAAAATCTGAAAAAGAAAACATAAAATATATAGCTACATTCCACATTATTAACAATACTTATATTATACTAATATAAAAGTAAACACTAATATTTTATCAGAAGTTTTCATCGCTCTGTAGCAGAAATTTCACATCACAAATTAGTGTTTCACTTTTCATACCAGCAACATTTCGCATTTCAAATTCTTAGACATCCTCGTCTTGAAACTCCTAAAAGCAATAGAGGCAAACGCTAAAAATTAAATAAAAAAATTGTTACTTAAAAATATATATGCATAGACTGTGATTAAATGGACCTTACAATTATAGCTTAAAATACAGGGTGTCCTGCAATAAACTGAAGATTTTCAAAAATGCATAGTAGGAAAATGGTTAAAATGAAGGAGGGAAAAAAAAAAAAACTTTTATAGCAAATTCATGTGAAAGGCATAAATTTTTCATCCAACAGTTTTTAGTTTAAGTTAAAAAAGTTGTCGATAGATGGCACTGCAGTTCCCTTTAATAGCTCTTAACACATGCAGGTCATCAAAATATGCAACCTCAGTAGGGTTACTGTTTCAACTTTGAAATGAGCGTTCTCCAACTGGATGAGTAGTAGAGAGCTAAAGTGCAGATTCTGTAAAAAAGTTTTTAAAATGACATATTCGTAGGAGGATAGAATTGCTCTTGTTTTAGAATTCCATCGATCGGGAGAGAGTATTATTGCAAAAAGAAGCTTTCAGTGTAAATTCCAAGTCACTAAGGATCCACAGCCTAATACAATAAAGCAATTATACAAGAAATTCAAACGAACAGGCAGTATTGCATATAAGAAAGTCAGAGTTGTTGGATGACACCATTCCACAATTACAGAAGCAAATGTACAGACCATCGAGGAAACAATTGAATGCGTCCTTAAAAAAATCAGTTAAAAAAAATTGCAGCACATGTCAAGTGACCAAAACAGTGACAAATAAAATAATGCACGAGTACTTAGCTTTGTTCCTCGGGCCGTGCAAGATCGACTTAGCCTTTCATCCTGCAGTGGATTGATAAACTGAGGACCAAGCACGCTAGAAAACTAAACACTAGGGGCTCTGTATTAGACTGATCACCTAACCAGGATATATGTCTTGCACCCCAGGGTCTTCAGTCACGAAAGCAGGTACGAGCATTGTAGGCCTTGGCACACATGGACTGTTGTGCCACTAAATTTAGTTAGCTTAGCTTTGTACAAAATTCAAACACAGCAACAGCTTTATACTGTATCCACAGAGAAAAGGAACATATTTGCGCATGAATTACTGCACGATTGACTGTGGCAATAGTGATGTGAACTTGATATGGTTTTTAGATGAAGCATATTTCCATGTCGATGAATTTGACAGCAAGCAAAATTGGTGAATTTGGAGAACTGAGGATCCCTATGGGTGTGTTCCAGAATCATTCTAATTCTATTCTCAAAAAGTGACTATATGGGCATCTGTTTCCAATAGAGGTGTAAATAGATCTTTTTTTCTAAATGATACAATGACTTCTAAATATATTCAAATTTTGACTTATTTTGTAGGCATTGAAAATGTTTTAGTCAAACCATCTACAACATCCTCGTTTATGCAAGATGGCATGTGACCTCATCCAACTGGTAACATTTTCTGTTTCTTAGAGGGATATTTTTCTAGCCATGTAATTGCCTTAAGTTAATCATGATTCACAGGAGAAATACACTGGCCAATCAATGATGCACATGCAGTCATTCCATTTGCCACTTTCCAGAAAAAAGCCTATTAATTTCAACATGTGTAGTGGCTAATAGTAGATATTTCAAAAATATTATACTGTGATTTTCAATTATTTCTTGATTGATGTTTACTGCATGCAGCACCATCTATCAACAACTTTTTAAATTAAAATCAACAACAAGAAACTGTGGGAAGGAAAATTTATGCCCTGTCATATGAATTTGCAGCAATAAAACATAACTGTTTTTCTATTAAGCATTTTTGAAAATTGTCAGTCTATTCAGAACACCCTGTATTTACTGTATAGACAGATTTAAATAGAGTTTGAATCATAAATCTGACTATCAATCTTCATAACTTCATGCATAAAAGAATTATACTGTAAATTAATGATTCATAACTTCATTTAAATTCTTGATGACTTTTTTTCCCATTCATAGAAAAAGGGTTTAAAATACTATTTAGTAACTTACTTTCTCGGCAGCTTCGAAATTGTTTAAATTTTTTTCCATGTCAGCAAATTTTTTCCAGTATCCATAACAATATGGATAATGTTTGAAAAATGTATTAAATGCCTTCCTTGCCGCTTCAATATTATTCTGAAAGGAAAAAAAAAAAAAAAGTTTTTCAAGAATACTGAAATTGAAAATTGCAACATATTTTAAAGCATTTATCAACTTCATAAAGAGATAAAGCAACTTCTTAAAAATGAATACAGAATTATTAAAATGTCAGCATATTTAACTGTCGGCCAGGCATAATTACTTTACGTCTCATCTGGTACAATGACATCGATTGTTTATTTTTCTATCTATAAAATATTATATGTGCAATATATACTGAATAAAATATTATGCTTATTTAGTAATTTAAATTGTGGTAATTCTTGAAAATAGTTAATAAACATCTTGCACGCATGTTCAATACAAATTTTGCGATCAATTTTAAACTACTTTTCAAATGACCTTCTAAAAAATATCAAATTAACATGCTTTTACTCTGTTTCACATAAATTTTGTCATCAGGTGTAGCTCATTTGGAAGTTAACTTAAGATCTTTTACAAAATTTCTGGCATGCAAAATAAAAACAAAGAGAATAATTATTTAAATATTTATTATTATTATACTACATTTTTAAAACAGACTAAAAATATAAAATGTTTTTTCTAGCCCCATACAGATTGATCAAAAAATTTGTGATTGTGAAATTTTAAAATTCACAACTTCTGACAACTAAGGATATTGAAACCATTTCTATTATTACTTTAAATATTTAATTCCACAATTTTCCTCCATTATTAAAGGTTAAGAAAAAAAGATTCTGGTTATATTTACATAGCTTACTTAAGAAATAAGGAAGTAAAATTACAATATCATAAAACTTGATATTGCAATTTTACTTGTATAATTAATATTGTAATCAGAGGATAGATTATACTGAAAGTTATAATATTCATAGTACTATCTAGTATGGAATTTGACTCGAATATGATAGTTCATATATAAAATGAAACAAACAGATAAAGCTATTAAAATAACATTACTTTTATAACTGGTATAAATTAGTACCTAAAAATATTTTCATGATAAAATCATGAAGTTATGCAGAAGAGATTTAGTTAGAAGTAAATGCAATTCCTGGTGAATCAGCTGGTCACTAAAGGTGGTTAATAGAACATAAAAATCAAAATATATAACTAATATTTTATGGTAAGCTGGTATGCTACTCTTTGATATAAGTTGTTTCTTTAGATCAAATAGAACAAATAAAAACAAGGAAATCTTCTAATAAAGAAAGTTATTTTATGACCATCCTTACTTTCAGCATTCACTATGGATTATCTTTGTGAATAGTCAATTTGAATAGGCCTATATTTTAATTCAATTTCGGTTACTGAAAGGAATTTAAAAATAAATGATTGATAATGCCCTACAACACACAAATACTGCATCTTAATTACTTGATTTTTATACAACATTAAGAAATATGTCAATACCTCTTGTTCCACATAATGCAATAAATATGTCCATCCACCAAAATCAGATGGATTATCTTTTACAACTTGCCAATATTTTTCAAGTTCAGAAGTTTTGTTGGTTTCGGATTCTGCTATATAAAACATAAGAAAATATAAGATTTTCACATAAAAAAATACAGAGCAATTGAATCTTGTCTTATATTTAAACTAAAGCATATTTAATATGTATAAAAATAAATTTTTATCACAAAGTGAACAAATACTTTGATGATTATGATGACTAGAAAGACAAATAATAAAAAGAAATAAAGTAAAAAAGAGCATATTTTAATTTTTTGTCCTTTTTAATATTTCACCCATGATTTCATTAAAAATATTAATTTATTTTAAAATCAATTTTATTCCTTCAATTTAGTACCAATTGTCACATTCATGTACATCAAAAATTTAAATTAAATTCTTTATAAGTTTTAATTAAATTCCAAAGATATAAATATAATATACTATTAAAAAGAGCATGCAAATATAAAATGTTTCAGAATTCAACTATTTAAAAAAATGTAAAACTAATTATAAAATTCCACCTTTAAAGTTACACAACAAAACAACGATTTTAAAAAAATTGAGGCCAGCATATATTTTAAACTTTGAATTATTTCACTATGGGAATAATATTAATTTACTATAGTTAATTCATGTACAAGGAAGAAATGTTGATCAAAAGATGTCTTTTCACATCATGATATAAGAGCAGAAAAGACCAAAATTTTACCCCTTGGTGATTTTACTTTGAGATTTTGATAAGGCACTTTGACATGTGTAGCCTTAAGAGAGGGAAATTTAGGCAGCTTTAAAAGAATATCACAAACATTAAGGATCTTTTTCTTCTTCTTTTGCTTGGAAAATTTGAAAATGCTGATGCTGGCAGTTTTATAGAGCACATGTTTAATTTACATAAAAAAGAAGGAATTGAATCAAGAAATAAGAGACCATTTTAGAATGAATATGGGGTAAATTATGATGGAAACTAGAAATTCAAATTAGATTTTAAAATATCATTACATATATGTATGATATAATAATGTAATCTAATTTATACATTTTAATAAATTTTAAATCGGCAAATTACTATTGCATTGCAGCCGATTTTACTGATGACATCATCTTGTGGCATTCTGCCTTTGACATAGGGAGAATTGAATCTAACCTCAACTCTGCACTTATTGAGGTATACACATAAACTAACTTTCAATACCTCAAAGTCCTTGGTTACTTTCTTTACTACCAACAGACGACTTTATAACTACCAACTAAGTGTCTTTATGAATGGCTGTCAATTAAATTATGCAAAAAATGCCAAATACTTGGGCCACATTCTCAATCAAGAGATATTGAGCAAGACATATAGAGGCTCTTGTGAATACATGCAGGAAAAGATTCAACATACTTAAATATATTTCTGGACGAGAATAGGTTACAGATGCTAATACACTGAGAACCACCTACATCACTGATCAGACCAATTCTAGAATATGGTTTCTCAAATTACTTTTGTGCCTCAAAAGCTGTCTTAAACTTGAAAGTGCTTCCAGAATAATTACGGGCCTTCTTAATAGCTGCCCTAATGATATTGTACTGTACGAGAGTGATCTACCACCTCTTTCTCTGAGAAGTCACTGTCTTTCAAAATATTACAACAAGCTCTTTAGCTACAATGATCAGACAAGAATTGCTTATCCTCATTCTTGGTATAATAAGTTTTTAAAAGAAACACAGCCCTTTTTCCTTCGCAAAAGAGATGGGTCTACCTTCTGAAGATGTTGAACCACATTCCTTAAAGCCTTATTAGAATTTTAAGTTTGACCCTGATCGAATTCATTTCCATATTGATCTCTTGGACAAGGTTAACAAAAAGTCAGAGTTACCCGAATTTACTAGACAGATGTCTCTAGAAACAATTCATAGCATTTCATCTTCAGCTCTGAAAATATACACTGATGGCAGTAAAGGTGATGGTGGCGTTTCTAGTAATGGTGAGTCGCTTGAAGGAGCTACTGATATTTTGATTAGAAATTCTGACAACTTTCTGTATTCAGGCCCAAACTTATTTCAATCTATAAGGGACTTCAATATATCGACACGTCTTCCGAAAATGTCTTCAGGGACATTTGGATTTTAACAGACAGTCGTGCCTCTATACAGCACCTTTCTCATTGGACGAAAGTGGGGGACAAGCTTAGCATGAATATCTTAGATCTTATTGCCAGGCTCTCCGCAGAACACTCTATACACTTTCAGTGGGTCTCCTTGCATGTTAGTTTAAATGGTAATGAGATAGCAGAAAACTTAGCTAAGACTGCCTCAGCTGACATATTTCATGGCGATGCAACACTAACTTATTTTGAAATCTCCTCTATCAAAAAGATGAAGTCGAGTGCACTTTTGAGAGTCCCACTTGCTCACCCTTGGTACTTTAGCAAGAGTCCCAGTTGGTGTCACCGTCTGAATATCTCTAGAAAATAGCAAATGGCTCTTCCTCTTTTTTCGAGTGGACATACCAAATTCCTCACCTTCCAACACGGACAAAGGATCTTTGCTGAATATCCTTGGTATAAGGCAGATAATCCCCCAATCATATTCTTAAATTTTACTATTTTTGAGATTTTTAAGGGATCTACTATTGTTTTAGGACTTTTTGGTGACCTTTGGTTTCATGGAGGTGATATAGCACAGCTATAACACTTGGGATCAGAAACAACAACAACAACTATTGTATTGCAACACCCCCAACAACTAATTTTATTAAAAATTTAGAAAATGAAGAGAAATGTAATCAAGCATGTTCAATTACACCCATATATATAATAATTGATATTGTTCCATTCCTCCCTTTGCATAATTTTCTTTTAAAATGCAAATCACATAAAGCATGCTACATTTAAATTGAATTTGATTGTTAGTTTGTAAATACAATATCTTGAATTTATTATACATCTAAAACACTTTTATTTTACAAATAATATGACAAAAAAAATCAATCATTGAAAAAATAAGAATTTGTATTTACTTCTAAGGTATAAAACCAGGTCTCAGTTTTAAACATAAATATTATAGATAATGTAGCAATTAGGATCAAGCAAGGGCTATAGCTGCTCTTGTCAAATAGAAACTAGAAATATCTAATCTTTTATTTAGGCATGTCGTATTAGTCTACTATGTTTGCCAAAGACATACAGTTAAGCTGCAAAATCACTGTAGCATGGAGTTTGGCAATAATATGCAAATACCAATTTAACTATTAATATTTTATTGAATTGTAACAGCTAATAAAGACAGCAGCAAAAGAATTTTTATTCTCATATGTAAGAAATACAGAGGATCCTTGAACATATAAATTATTTTGAATTTTATTGCATTAAACAGTCAGGAGGGGAAAAAAAACCCATTTTGAAAAATATTTACCTTTTTTCTTGCTACGTTCTTCTTCCATTATTTCTTCAGAGTTATACTACAAAAAAAAAAAAAAAAAAAAAAAAAATTAGGTTTAAAATTAATGAGAACTAAAAAATATCTAATTGTCACAAAGTTAAAATGCACATCAAAACTAGGCACATACTAACAATAATAATTACTATAAAATACTGTAAACTTTTTCTATTTTTTAAAAATTTTAAAATTACATTATTATTTAGATCATAATGATCCAGCTCCGAAAAAAAAATGACAATTAACATAGAACTGAAAATAAGTTGAAATAAAAGCATCCTTTAAGAAAAGCAATATATAACATTAAAAAAAAATTTTAAATGGTAAATAATTAATATTGGCATGCAATACGATTTTATACTGTTGCTGGTTTTTTTTATTGTTTTCAATAAAATCATCAATCTTAATAAGAGTTACTAATTACTTGCAATGTGTTTTACCCAAAGATAATAAAAATGAAGCTACTCATATTAGAAATCAAGTACATTTTATGATCCAAGTAAAGATTTGTGCACCAGCTGTTTGTCGCCAATATTGCAACCCATCGGATCCCTCTTATAGCAACCGTACTGCTGTTTTGTTTACTACTTTTTGGTCGAGTTGTACATAAACTACAATTACATTACGAAAAATGTTAAATTAAAAAAATATCGATCAAAGATTTTAATTTTGTTCTTTATTATAATTAAAATTTATTAAATAAAGTTAAGCTTATAATTAAAAGCTATTTCCTTTTTTATAATGTCAATACGAACAGAAAATATTTATTCTATTGCAATTTTTAATTTTCAGTATGCGCTTTAAAAAAATCGCCTGCATTCTCAATTTAAAAGACAGCTACAATGGAATTCTTCGCAGTTCTCGTAATTCTTTTGGTGTTATAAAGGTTCGTTCCCTTCATAATTTGTTATGTCGGGAGTATTTCGAACCTATAGAATGGATGAAGGGTGAGGTAAATATGCATATATATATATATATTTTACGAGTTGATAAAGTTAGGAAAGGATGCTTGTTTGAAATTTTGTATTGAGAATGGTTCGATATCAAACCAGCAGAATGGATGAAGGGTGAGTGGAATATTTTTTTTATGCATTGAAGAAAGTGGGAAAAGTATGTTTGTTTGAAATTTTGTATGGAGTGTATTCAGATTGCTTATTTCTCCGCTTTTTCTTTTCTCTTGGTTATGTATTGTTTCTATGTTCAATGTGCTAGCGAAGCTACTAGGTTCCCGCTCCCACTGCCAGCGAAGCTGTAGGATGTTTTTTTTTGTTACAAAAATTCAGTCCGGTGCCTTCTACAGATGCTGAAGGCACCGGGCAGTGTGGGGGAAAAAAAAAACTTATCAGTAAAAAGTCCTAATTAGATGGTGGGAAATGGTAACCATAACTGTTATGCGGAAGTATTTGTTTATTTTGTCAGCCATCTTTATTGGCGACGGCATTGTTGGCGCAGCTGGGTGCACACTAAAATTCACTTTTACCCATTTTATAATATTTATAACAAGGTGAGTAACATTTTTAAACTCGCGTAAACCCATTAGAATTTCAAAATATGCCCTGAACACTCTGCTGTTTTTCTTGTGTGTCTTTCTGCTGTTCAATCTGTGGATACAACAAAAAAAATTAGTATAGTTTGTCAACGGATTCTGAGACGACTCCATCTCATTAAGGGGTGAGACCCGGAACAATGAGTGCATTTCTGGTATTCCCTTGTCTTTGGATTTTCCCTATTACATACTAGTAAATGTAAACATCTCCTCCTTTCACCCCTATTTTAAAAAATTAAACCTATCCTAACACATGCACAAAAGCACGGAGGGTTTTACAATCCATTGCTGAACTATAAAATTTTATGACATGTTGAACAAAAAATTACCTAAAAGTAAAGAAATATAATGCACAAAAAATATCAGTAATAATTAACATTATATATATAGATAATATCAACCAAACAAAATATTGGGAAAAAATCTCAACAAAACATATTTTTAATATGAACAACATATTCCGTCAATTTAAAAATATATCATTTCTAAAAATAAAAAACTTTGTAATTTTAAATATTTTATTAATTTTTAAAAATCTAATACCCAATTTGCCACATTACAAAACATTCTGGACATCTCAAATTAGCCAGAATATTCTAGATTATATTCACTTGATGATTTAGATTTACTCCACATTTTATAATAGTAATTTACTCACAAGTGAAAAATTTATGTATGAAACTAGATATTAATGTAACAACAATATTCAATTTTCTAATCGCTCTTCCCCCAAGACATAAAGAACATTCTTTTCCTTTTTCAATAATATAGTAAATTCCTTCGTAATACTTTTTGATGACAAATTTTGGCCAACTTCCCAAATTCATACAGCTACCCTGTTGATTAATGATCGGGATTTTACATAACGAACAAAAGTTAAAAAAAAAAACCAAAACAACAATTTTTAATAATAATGCGATAACTACACCATTTAATGTCATTCTCTCAGCAGGTAATTCAATATTTATTGTATGCTAACACTATGCAATAAATATATTACCAAAGAATGAAAACCATTGATTTTTTTGCATTCAATCATTCATGTGGGATGGAGAATTTTACTAAAACTGAACCCGAAAAGAGAATTCATAGTTATTGGATCAGAAAAAGAAGCTTTATTCATGTCACACGCATTTTTATATCAAAATATGTAAACTGTACGCAAAAACAGTAACTCGGAATGCACGTTAATATACGAAATGCTTTGGGCGGTATTATGTAAACATAAGCCTAAGCATAACTTAAAATACATTAGGAATTAAACCTAATAATTTTTTGAAAAACTATTAAAGCAATACAAGGCATAAGTGACATGAATAATTTGCAAAATGCAGAAAATTCTAGCAATTTATTGGAAATATTACCTTTTATTCCAAGATTTCCAAATAATTAACACGGAACGTTTTACACAAAATTACAAAACCGGCTAAGTTGAAGTTAAAGTTTAGTATGGTACCTTTTATTTAAAGTCTGCAACTACTTTCACAAATTTCCAATTTTGTCAGAATAATAAACATTCTTTATATTCATCAGAAATTCTTGAATCAGAAAATAATATTTTAGTCAACTGGAAAAAAAAGATGCATTAGTAGAATTTTATGGGATGTTAAAATCACTCAATGTGTCCCAAAGAAAGAAAATGAACCATTTTATATCCCAAAATTATCTATTCTCGTATATATTCACTTTTTAAATTAGATTTCAGATCAAATTTCAGATATCAAAACATAGCTTGGAGCTAATGAGAGTTTCGGATAATTACACTTTTTAATTTGGCAATAAAAAAGTATTACCTTCTCCCCCCCCCCTTACTTTCGTTTTACTTTGTGGTGTGATGTAATGTGAGTTAGATGTGAAAAAATGTGACAGAATTTAAAATCATGTTTAGTTTTCATGTTGCGCATGTAAAAGTGTGTGCTTATTTCTGAGTTTTTCATCATGGGTAGAAATCATAGTTATTTAAAACTAAAAGTATGTGCCCTCTTGGGAAAATTAAGCGGAAATGAAACAGTCTTGACTTAAAAATTACTATTTTATAAATTACTTCTACTTTACAATTATTCATATGAAATCAATATTATAGCAAATATGTTTTAATTAAATTTTTTTTGGAGTCTTTGATTTAAATTCTTTTAGAATTTTATTTGGAAAGTTTCCTATTTAATTAAAGAATATAATTTTTAAAGCTTACATATAAAACTTTGAATTTATAATTTCATATTTTATCTCTAGCTTCCTTGTTGATAAGTGGCGCCTGAGACTTCATTTGATATTTTCGCAGCTTCCCATTATTAGTTGTATAGCATACATAAAAGGTCTATAGGCATGGTATTTAGTATTAGAAATTGTATAAATGCATTAAATTAATTGTTAATTTACGCACTAATAGATTTTTTTTATTTTGGAATTTTTATCAAAATATTTTTGCTTTAATTAAGAAGAAATAAAACATTTTTGTTAATGAAACATGTTGATTTATTAATTATATTACTTAGGTATTAAATGAAAAATAAAGTATTTTAATAAATTTCTTTTTCACATTTGAGAAAATGCCTTGTGTTTTTTTGTTCATCTTAATGATTGTATATTTCAGTTAGCATTCCTTAGTAAAATTATAGCATTACAAGCACAAGCTTTGTGAGTTAGTTTGATACTTTATGATATTAGATATGTGATTTTGAACCCTTCTCATCTTAGAGTTTCTGTTTAAATTTGTCTTTGACCAACATTTCTTCCTGTAGGATTTGTTATATTTTTATATTGTCTTCTGAACATGGAATATAAACAACTAAGAAATTTCTTAACCCCTTACCTGCCGAGGATAACTTATGAGATTCAGTCCAGAGGGCCCCGAATATATATATGTATATAGTTGTGAGACGTATATATACGCCAGGGGCAGTTAACACATCGACTTAGAGAGTCGTATATATACTCCAGCGGCAGGCAAAGGGTTAATTGTTTATAGACTCTGCTTTGATTTTAAATAAAAATTATTTTTAAAAAAGAAAGGAAATAAAGAATGTGACTGTTTGTTTAAGGCAAAGAGTGTTCATAATCCTCATGAATAGTTATATTGCATTTGAATCCAATTTTTTCAATTTTTTTGTAATACTGCCAAATTTACATAAAGTAGAAACTACTTTTTGATTTATTTTGAAATTTCATTATATGCATTCTTTTGTATATTAAAAAATGACTTATGAACACTGGAATATGTGTGTATTCAATTTTTGTTGTTAAGGATTCTCTTTTACTTGGAAAAGGATATATTAGAGCCCCTCTGATATTATTTTAACGTTATTATCGTCCCCCAACCCGAAAGAATTGATTCTGTAATTCAGATGATTAAAATTATATATTGCATTTACAGTTTTAAAGAGAAGAATGATCATCCATTTCACTTTTGGTAGATGTGAAACTTGAATTCTTTAATTTTGTTTTTCTAAACTTTTAATGGTTAAGGTTATTTAACATAAATATTTATTTTAGAGTTTTAATTTTTAAGTTGTGTTGTATATTTAGAAATTAAATGTACATTATTAAATTAATTTACCATAATGAAATTCCTATGTAAGAAATAACATTATAATATGTAAGAATTTAAAGTAAAAGCTCAAAATGAAAATAACATGAAGTAATTTTCAAAACAAATGTTAAGCATCCTTGAGTAATATTCTTAATGTTTATGTCTTTGTTAAATTGTTGTCTTTTGTCAAGTTTCTGTAACTTTGATCTTATTCTCATATTCATTACTTATATTACTTTTAGCTGAAAAGTAAATTCCTTTTTCAAATGAGTTACAATTTACCCAGAGAAACTTGTATTTTATACTTTCTTTTAGTTCAAGCATTCTTAATTGAGTATTAGTGTAATTTGTATAAATTTTGTAAGCATTTTTAAATGCTCTCAGTAAATGGTTATTCAGTTTAATAAAGAAACTATGTGAGATTAAGTCTATAGAAGCCATTAGGCAATGTAATATTTGAGGCCTATTTTTTCTTTCCAAAACTAGATTTTGAAAGAGAAAGTGAGCCTTTTGTTTTTCTTCCTTTTAATGTAATATTTATGTAAGCATTCCTCAAGTCTGACTGAAACAAGAACATTTTTACTAAGGAAAGCTTTAAGAAAATTGTCCAGTAAATAAAAATTTAATTTTAAATATAATTTTATGGTCAAAAATTTGCAAAGCTTAAAAAAAATTTTTTTTTAAATACACAAATATAAACTAAAAAAGTCATTAAAATAATCTGAAATTTAAATGCTCGATTTAATTTGAATGTATTTAAATCATATTAGAATTTCCAAATCTTAGATATAAATGTTGACTCTTGCAGAAAAATATCAAATATATCTTCATTAATGCAGTAGTACTAGAAAATTTGGAAGAGATAAATTTAATTTGGAATTTCCATCATTCATTCTGCTGCTTACTGTTCTTGAAATGAGAACATGCTATTACAAAGATTTGCCATTTACAATCTGCTCCAACTCTTTATGTGCAAGATGCTGGAAGATCAGAATTTGATTCTCTTTGATACACTTACAAGGAACAAAAAGAGTTCTTAAGGGAATTATTAAAAAAAATATTTAAAGGGAGAAAAACAAATCGGAAATGGAATCATGTAAAATTTTAAAGAGTATTTCATTACATATTTCTTGATATAGATATTATTTCTAGATGGTTGAATGAAAGTAATTACTATTGAAAAAAAATCCTACTTTACTCAGCAAGAAAAGTGTTATTCTCCAACCTGAAACCATATCTTTTAATGTCGCAAAAGGTTTTCATATAGTTTTAAAGAAATTACTTTAGAATAATAATTTAGAATTAAATAAATTTAGTCCAGAAATACATCTCTCCTGAAATCAGTATAAAAATAAGAGAAACCAACCAGAAATTTAAAGATCAACTATTTATAATTTTAAAAAAAATTCAAATTCACAAATTTTTTTATTAGAATCTATTGTATGTATTAAGTTATAGTAATGATATAATTAGAATCATAAACTAAAGGCAGAACCTGGAAAAAATTATAGATATTATGCATATTTGATTTTAGTTTAGTTTTATAAAATTATCAAACATAATAAAAATTTGGTTTTTAATGAAACACAGAAAATAAATATATTTTTAAAAATTTCAGAACAAAATTTTAAACCTTATTTAATGTTTTTTCTTTTTTTTTCCAGGTTTTTGAGGCTGATAAATTCATCTAAATATAATGAAATATTTGAATTAAAATTTTGAACATCTTACTCAACGATGGCTTGTAATCCTTTTGTTGAAGAGATAGATTTTAGGGAAATAAAACTTCAAGGGGTGAGCTGAATATTTTCTTGAAATATTTGATAGTGTTTTTATTTATAAATATTTCAAATGAGCATTTGCTTTCAATATGATTTTTTTATTAAATATATATATATATATACAGGGTGTTTATTTAGTCCCGGGCCCATTTTGATGTTTAATAACTCATAAAATAATCAAAATAGATTAAAATTAATAACATAAATGGTTAAATAGACTCAAAAAGTTTCATGACCCTTGTCAATGAACTTCCACGTGTGCCCCCTTCGTCGCACGGAGAATATCAAGTCGATAGTCAATTTCACGCCAGGTAGCGTCAAGCATGTCGGCATCCACAGAACCTATTACGGTTGTAATTCTGGCTTTTAGGTCATCAATGTTCAACACTCTCCTCCTGAAAACGTTGTCTTTTACAAACCCCCAAAGGAAAAAGTCCAGCAGCGTTATGTCAGGTGATCTGGGTGGCCAAGGAACTAGACCTCCTTGCCCAATCCATCTTCCTGGAAAATGGTCATTCAAAGAAGTACAAACGATGGTACCCCAATGAGGTGGTGCACCATCTTGTTGCAAAAAGACATGTGGCTGAAGTTCTTCTAGTTGTGGAAATACGAAGTTTTCCAACATGTCTAAGTATACGACTGATGAGACCGTGTTTTCTGTAAAAAAAAAAGGCTCAATGACTCGGTCGTGCATTAGTCCGCGCCACCCCTTTGGGGAATCCCTTTGGTATTCATGGGGGTTTTCAGATCCCCATATGTGCACATTATGGCGATTAACAATGCCAGAAACATGAAAGGATGCTTGATCGGAGAACATTATGCGCTTCAGAAAATCAGCATCATCTTCTATCCTCCTTAGCATATCTGTTGCAAAGGCCATCCTCCTAGATCTATCGTTTGGTTCCAAAACTTGAACAATTTGAACTTTGTATGCATGCAGTCTTAATTTTTTTAAATAACCTTGTACATCGTCGAAATTGGCATATCCAATTCTGTTGCCGCTGATCTCGCAGATATTTTGTAAAAATGTCTCTCTGACACGCTCAACATCAAAATCACTTGTGCAAGGACGTCCGGAACGTTTCTTATCTGCAATGCTCCCAATTTTTAGAAAATTCTTTTTCCACCGCAAGATGCTGTTTTTGGATGGAGGATTTTTTTGGTAAATTCTTCTGAAATTTCTCTGTGCTTGCACTATCGATTTTGTTTCTATGAACCACCATAAAATCTGTGCTTTCTCTTGTGGTGTATGCATTCTCTGTAATATCCGCTCGAATAAAACATCACATACAAAATTACTACATAGAACAAACACATCAAAAGTAAACATAACATTTCAATAGTTGCCAAAAACAAAAGAGAGAAAAATGCAATTAATAAGCAGACGATATTTAGAAAAGTACAGATATTTAGACTGGAAAATGAAATTATCTGAAATTAACCACACACGCAGACGGTATTTACAAAAGTAAAAATATTCAAACCTGGAAAGGAAAATATATGAGTTATCCCATCAATAAATGCCATAAGTTTGTTTATATCTTCATTATTTTATGAGTTATTAAACATCAAAATGGGTCTGGAACTAAATAAACACCCTGTATATATATATATATAATAATTTTTTTACATTCAGTAGCATAAACCTTTAAATTTTGCTTTGTTTTCATAATGTGTGTGTGTGATTGTCCAGAATTGTCTACAGAAAATGCTATAATTGTTTTTGCTATCTCCATTGATTTTCATTTAATGTGTCATAATGAGCAAAACAAAATGTAAAAAATGGTCCATTTAACAAGTGATGTTTTGCAAAATGAGTGGGGAGGAGGTACCATGACTTTTTGTGCTGGATTGATTAAGATCTATCTTAAAGCAAGTTATTTTTTCTTATGTTCAGTTCTTTTGTGATATCATGATTTATATATTAGATTTTAATTAGTCATGATGCCATGTACGAGCATGTAGTTTAGGTATGTATCTTGTATTTATACGGTTAGTTGTTATTTAGTATTGCTTATTTGATCTTTTGCTGGCTGGCTTATGTCTTTAGTGGAACTAAGGAAACTGACTCTTGATTTCATTTTATTTAATAGTAAAGGTATTTTATTAATTCTTTGATTTCATTTCCTAAGCTTTATATTCACTCAATTTTATTAAAATTTCTTCTGTCGTGTTGAGTGCTTGTTTGAAGAGAATGTTTGTATTTACATGGAAGATATTTTGGTTGTCAACTGTGGAAGATATATTGCATTATATTAAAGATACATTGTATATATATTGGAAGATATATTGCATTGTAAACTGTGACTCCAAGAAGTTTCGCAAGTGCCTGTAGAATATTAATCTATGAAATTGTATTTCTTACCAAGATGATTAGGCTAGATGTCAATAGCAATGGAGTTGATGAACTCGTAGGAGAATGTAGACAAAACCACTGAAGAACTTATGGAATTGCACTGTATATCATAGTGAAAAACTGTAGAGGAGATTGTGTTAAGAGAGGAGATAATAATAAACTCAGCTGCGCAATAACTTTTCTGTGAAGTAAAGGAGATACCAAAGGCATGGGAAATTATTGCATCATAAGTCGAGAAGCATCACTCTAATAAGGCGACTCTATCAATTCATTTAACAACAATAATGTGTCTAATTTTCACCAACTTTGAAGCATGTTCAAAGATTATTTTTTGAACAACCTTTTTGTAGAAAAAGCTTGCAATATAAATAATAAATTACATTGTTATATATAACTGTTAACGTTACGCCTTTCTTTGGTGATGTCATCTACTGATGGAGCGCCTGTTCATTTATATTGTGTATGCTTCATTAATAAAATTCAGTATTACAGTCTACTTGCCTGTATGCTGCATGAGTCTGTGTGTAGTGACTGCATAAACATTTGGTCTGACCGAGCCCTAGATAATGGTCGGCGACCTGTGGAATTCCATGTGCTGAATTCAACTTGGAAGAGTAATGTGAATTGCATTTGATTGTGTGGGCGGATTCATATGAATTAATTATTAGTATTGTGCTGTTGCTGGTTTTACTTGTTATTAATGCTTTATGTGTAAAGTTTTAGATACTGAACTGTTCTCGCTGGTGGATTTGAGTATAGAATTTTAGTGTGAAGTTGTTTGTATTAATATTGCAGTGTATTGTGTTGTTTGCTTTTGTGAATTATTCCTTGTTTAATGGTTGCGTTTGTCAGTGATTTTGGTTTTACTTGAGTTCAAAATTTGAATGTGAAGTTATGTTTTCTGTCTAGCTGTTAAGTGTATTGTGCAGTTTAATTCTTGTGAATAGCAGAAATGGCTTTTGAATTAAATTATAAGAAGACTGAGCTTATAATGCTGGTTTGGAGGAAGTGGGTTTGGAGATTCATGCCAAAGCTAAGGTGATTGAATAGAGAAACCTAATTGAATCAAGTGATTTGTATAGGGACAATATTGACTTTGTACATGAACTCATTTCAGATATTCAAGATGAAAATAGGGAGAAGAGATGAAATAGAATTAGAGAAATTAAGATTATCCCAATTTGAAAAAGAGCTAGAGCTTGCAAATGCAAAGAAGGGCTTGGCTGACATATCCCAAGTTTCTGTAATAAAAGAACAGAGTTCCCTAACTGATAACTTAGAATGTTTAATTCGAGTTTGACAATTCCTGTCCCCGTTAAATCAGAATCATTTAATTTGTTTTTCCATTCTTTGGAAAAAGCATTCGGAAATAAATCTGTATCTAATGAATTAAAAGCTGAGATTCTGTTAAACATTTTAGGAGAAAAAATTAAATAATTTACTTATTTATGTTGATCAAGAGGACGGGCGATTATGAAAAAATAAAGAATTAGTATTAAAGGAATTTCAGCCCACACCCCAAGAATGCCTTAATAATTTTAAGAGCTCAAAAACAACCATCAGAAAATTACGTTTAATTTGCTTCTCGTTTGTCACTCACTTCCTTCGACTATTATTGTCAGTTATGCAAAGTAACAGAATTTAAATCTCTTTAGTGATCTTATAGTTTCAGATAGACGTTATGAAACACTAGAGCATGAATTAATGACATATTAGAATCAAACAGTCTGAAAGTTTTTTCAAACCTCAGCAGCTTTGAAGGGAGTGTGACATTTGTCATCTAGAGGTGGGAATTTGAATGAATTAGTAAATAGAAATGCTATGGACGAATCAAACCAAGTGGTAGGAAATAAATGGCAGAGAACTCCAAATTGGAAAACAAATAAAAATGTATCCAATGTCTTGTTAGAAACTAAAAATACAACTTGTGTTTTTTGTAAGAGATTATCACACCCCCTTTCTAAATGTGCACAATTTAGGCGACTTTCAGTCTGGTAAAGAGTGGAAGTGATTAAGCAAAATAATCTTTGTTTTCGTTGTTTTAAGCTTCATAAATTGAGTGAATGCCGTTAATTACAATTTGTTATAGTTTGAAGCCTCATCATAGTATGATTCATTTCCTGCGTCAAGATTCTAGCTACCCCCCCTTCCCGTCTCAGTTAAAATTCGATGCACGTGTTTTTATTCCAAAATGGAGCACAATCCCATTTGGTGTGACTAGCCTTGAGAAGGGAAAGGCAAAAAAAAAAAACGTTCTATTCATGCATTTATTAAAAATAAATTCTCGCAATGGGTTGAGTTGAGATGCCTTCTGAATAGTGGTTCTCTATTTTGTTTGTGTACTAAGTCAAGCATAGAGAAGTTGCATGTCAATTTGGGGAAAATAAATACCGTGGTTTCATGTGTTAATAATACTAGTGTGGTAATAAAAAATTGTGTAAGGACTTCGGTGGCAAATAGGGATGAGAAGGAGTTATTGATGCTAGTGGTCAATAAAATTACCGATCTTATTCCAAATAAAGTAGTCAATGTGGATGTTAATATTTCAGAGCATGTGTCTTTAGCTGACCCTGGTTTAGTGATCCTGACAAAATCGATATGTTGCTTGGAGAGGAGGTCTTTTATCAGTTGTTCAAACCGGGAAAGATATATGTTGAAAACTCGCAATTGCTGTTGCAAAATACTGTATTTGATTATGTTGTGAGTGGGATTGTTGATCAAGTGGTGGAGGATTGTGTTCATTGTGGGTTGGTTCTTGATGATGACTTAAACAAAACGTTGACACAATTTTGGGAAATCGAGAGCGTTGAAGTAGAGTGTAAGAGAAACACGGAGGCTTCTTTATGTGAGGAACATTTTGTGAGTGCCCTTAAAATAAATAGTGATGCTAATAGGCTTTGAGCAAGGATCCGTCGTGTTTAGAGAATTCCAAAGACAAAGCTGTAAGGCAACTTAATTCGTTGTGGAAGCGTTTGTCTAAGGATTCGGAATATTTGTACTTGTATACGGATTTTTTGAGGGTGTATGAGGAGTTGGGTCATATGGAAAGAGTTGTTGAGTCAAATGAACTGCCTACACAATACTATATACCACACCATGGTATTTTTCGCCTGATAAACCGACAACAAAACTGAGAGTTGTTTTCAATGCTTCATCCCCTACTACAACAGGCCTAAGTCTAAATGATATACTAATGAAAGGAGACATGGTGGAAGATGTGTTTGAGATTATTACTCGATTTTGCAGACACGAGTTTGCTTTTACTACAGATATACAAAAGATGTATAGGCAGATTCTTATAGAAGCGAGTCAGAGAGACTTTCAACGTATCTTATGGAAGGTTGGACCTGAGGCAGACATTGTAACTTATCATTTAAAAACGGTAATTTATGGAATGTCCAACGCACCTTTCTTGCTGTAAGAACCCTGCAGCAGTTGGCTCAAGATGAGAAAACGAGATTTCCTTTGGCTTCTGAAGTGTTACTGTAAGATACCTATATGGACGATATCGTTAGTGGAGCGCCTGATATAGAAAGTGCCTGCCGGCTACAGTCAGAATTACAAGATGCCCTGCAATCGTGTGGAATGGTATTCCACAAGTGGTCTTCTAACTCGCCTGAGTTGTTGATCAGTTCATTGTCATCTGAATCGAGCATTCCTTCTCAGCTGAGTCTGACATCTGTGAAAACATTAGACATCAGTTGGAAGCTATCAGTCAGCCATAAATTGGTTCACAGCATCAATATAAAATATATTTTCTGTCTGAGTTTCTTCAACTATATAATTAAAATTCTAATGATTACATTTTATACATTATTATTAATAATTAAATATGTACAATTTGGAAATTTATAAATACAAGACATTTAACTCACTGTATGACCATTTAACCCACTTGAAATTCAAGTCATACTAAGCTAAAAAAAAAAAGGCAAATAGAATAATGATTTTATTTTTAAGGTATCTGATGCATGTAAATATTATAGCCACATCTGTTCTTTTGGGTTTAGGAAATCTCTACTAACTCGTGTAAAAAACATAATTTTTATTGGAAAATGCATCATATATTATAACATAGAATTAAAAAAAATTTCAGATTCTATAAGATATATGTCTTCAATAACTGTATGAAAAAAGAATAAATTTATGAGATCAGAATAAAAATGACTGCTCTGGATGTCAAGCAAACACATAAATGGCATCAAGCAAAATATTGTATTTGGTGGTTCTGTATTTAATTTTAGTTGATATGCAAATTTTAATTACAATAATAGTTTTAATCCCTTCATTACTGATTTGTCCAACTGGTTGTACAAATTCTAAACCAGAGGGCTGGTTCAAATAGATTGTGCTGGAAGTGAAACAAGTTATCACTATGTGTCTTTAATTTGCTTTCTGAACATCTCATTTGAAACAGAAACTAGGAGCATAGAATTTGCACAGCCAGTCGGGCAGTAAAGAAAAATTTAATCATCTGAGATTAAACCTCAGTTCTTGCTAGCATTATTTGGGTGGCAATTCCCTTCTTTACAAATCTCTTCACATATTTCCATGTACAAGTGAGGTGTGTTGACCATCTAGTTCATTAAACAATAGATATCTTATATTTTTTACTTATGAAAAATAAATTTTTTTCTCTTTTATTACATAGCAAAGACCTCTATTACTAACTTTTCAACAGATTTTTTCAAAATGAAAATATTTTGTGCTAAATCACTTGGGAATGAGAATCTTATTACTTCTCTTTTCTAGATAGTACAGCTTTTTTCTGCAAACAGTTTAAATTGATGCTGAAACTACTAAGTGGCTAGCATCATTAGCATTTTTGATCATATTATCCTAAGATACTTTAAGTATTGACTATTCAATTTAATTTTTTAAATGTTTTTATATGTCATCTTTCTTTTTTAACACTTAAGGTTGTTGGAAAAGGTTCATTTGGAACTGTAAAGAAAGGAAAATGGAGAAATTTAGATGTTGCTATAAAAATGATAGAAACTGAACAAGAGAAGATTGCCTTTATTGTAGAGGTACATATAAATTTTTCCTTCATCAAAGTGTCTTCAAAAATTAAAACATACATTCATTTTTAGTGTTGTTTTTTTTTTTTTTTAGGTACAACAATTATCTAGAGTAAATCATCCAAATATAGTAAAATTATATGGAGCTTGTACGAAAACACCAGTAAGTATATATAAGTGTGCTTATGAATATTTTAATATAATCTTTTTAAAGAAAAAATGCTTATTATTAATATGAATTAATTTTTTTATATGTATTATTAAGAGAATTGTTTTATTATTTGATTCTATGCAGTAGTAATGTATTACATGGATTTAAACATGTTTCAGTCAATCCCATCCTATCACCTAAGACAATTTCTTATGAGTTTATTCTGAAACTGTAGTCCTTTTCATAAGCAAGAATTCATAATTTTTGTTTATAGCATAAAAAAATGATATGATTTGCACATGTTCAAGGAGTCTTTAAACAATTGCTAAAACCATATTACTTATTCAAAGGCAAGCTTCAAGTTGTTTTAATTCATATATATATATATATATATATATATATATATATAAGTTTATCCATCTTGTTGATTTTGTACGATTTTAATTTGATTTTTTGTAATTTTTTTAAAATAACTTTATTTGAGGTTTAAAAAAATGTTATTTTATTGATACATCAATAAGTTACCCCCCCCCCCTCAAAAAAACCATGTGTAAAATTAAAAAAAGTTTACTTTTATATCTGTATTCGAATAAAGAAGAAATTCAAATGCAGAAGAAATGCTGACAAATATCAAATTATACCAAGAAAGGTAACGAACCAAAATAATAATAAACAGTGTTTAAAAACTTCAAAAAATATTGCTGTTCATATGTTTTAAAAACATAATTTCAAATTTTTATTCTCATATTATAAATTTATCTAGATATAAGATGATTCAGTTTATACAGAATTTTAAAAAAAATTCAGTATTCAGGATATAATTTGATATAAGTTTTGTATTAATAATACTTTCTATTAGTAAAAAAGTGTAACAGAAAGATGATCAGGTATTTGATTTCTTATATATATATATATATATATATATTATTTATTCTTAATTTTTAAAAGACTGATTGTCAGTACAATCTTTTTTGAACATTTAAATTTTTTTTAAATTATACAATTACCTCATTAATATTAATTTCATTCAGCCATACTTTCTTCTTTTATTGAATACTATAGTTTGACAACATTTGCCGTGACTATAACATATATTTAATCACTTCTTGTTGATTAAAGTTTTTTATCCTATGCTAAATAAATGGAGTGTTTTCCTCTTGCTTTTCTTGTATGTTAATAAAATATGATGCATTTAATGCCTCGTAGTATGATGATGAAAACTGAGTCTGCATTTTCGACATCTTTCTTTCAATGGATTAGGTCCAAAATTTGAAACAAATCTACTGTTGTGTTATAAATATGACAAAGCAAACACCATTTATTTATATTATTATTTTTTTAATCATCCTGTTTTCATATATTTTGATATATAAATAGTGATTAATGGGTTTCGACCAAAATTTGATGCGGATCTGCAAATATGTAAAAAAATGTACTAAATTTTATCTATTTAATTTTCTATCTTGTTTATGTTTCAACCATGTTCACATACCGATTGAAAAACATGCAAACTTTCCATTCATATATTTCATCCAAAATTTTATGTTAATTTACATCCTAAATTTCATTTTTCTAATATTTTGAGCTTTTGCATACAGATAGATGTTATTCTAAAATTATTTAGAGAGGTCAGAAATATGAAAATTTGTCAATATCTCATTGACAAAATTTGACAATTGCAATACTTTTTCTTTGTACATGAGAAAGTTTTAAAGAATGTGTTCATAAGATTTTATTTATTTATTGTCTTTTTCTAATATGTACCTCATGTGAAATCCATACTATGAAAGTTGATATGTTGAATTCCTCTAGAGATGCTTATCAGTATGTGTATCTTATTGTTGAATGCAGATAGATAAATAAAACAAAAACTAGTTTAATTTTGATTGAATTAAATAATTGAATTAAATATTTATTTTAATATTGATGATTTTATTTAATATTAATTTCTGACCTCTAAATAATTTTGATATTGATTGAATATTTATTTTACTTTTTTAAAAGGAAAAAGTTATTTCATTGTTAAATTTATTTTTGTATTGTATATTCTTAGAGAATTCTTTTTTTCATGTTCCATTAATGGAGGATCAAGTATTTTAAACTCAAATTTTAGAGAAAGAATGAAATTAACAGTGAGCAAATGTCTAGAAGGGATTTAAAGTTTTCGTTAACTTGACAATCAAAAATGATTATAATGGACTGTCTTACCAAAGAATAATGTTATTCATGTTTCTAGAAATCTTAGGATTATTCTATCCGAGTAATTTCTTTTTTGGATGTGTTTATTGAGTGAAATGATATTTTGCTGCTAGAACAAGAGGAGAAAGTTACTGGGTGGATAATTTCTTTTTCACATTGTACCTTAAAATATATATCTTGTGCATTACTTATTTTTAAAAAATGGAAGCTTAAGAAATACTGATTAAAACTGAAACATGACATAATGTTTAACATTGTACAAACTGCAGATTTTGTGTAAAAAAAAAGAGGACTTAATCAGTTATCTTTTAATACTGTTAGATTGAGATGAAGTATATATGAAATGTCTCAATAATAAAAATTAAAATATTTACAATGAATAACTATAAAAAACTAAAACAGTCATATAACAGAATAAATATCAAGCTGCTGCATAATTTTTAAATTATGTATGTAATAAAAGTTTCTATTTTCACTTTATGATATTCAGTTGCCTGGAACTTTTTAAAAGACATAATAAATATATTAAATATTTTACATTTGTATTAGACAGCATAATTGAAAGCTTCATACACTATTTTAAATATTTTCCATGGCACAATTTCCAGTTTTGCTAGCATATTTTTACTTAGTTGATCCATAAATTCTGGATTTGACCATATTTTACATTCTTCCTTTTTGATTTATTAGACAGAAAGTAATTTTGGAACTGACAGTCGTGCAAAGCATACACTTTTATCTCTTTTTAAAAAAATCTCATACATTCTTTTATCTCTTTAAAAAAAATCTCACATATATAAACAACCTAATTTTAAGTAAAATAAATGGCTGCCTTCTAAAGAAGAAGTTGCTATAGTATAAAAATAATGACTGAAAATCACATGTTCTGTTTAAATTATAGTAACAATTAAGACTGGGCGGAAAGATAAGGCATGAAATCCTACATTCTTGGACTATGATTGAAATTTGTTTTTTCCCGAAATGTACCCACATGTTATTTCTTACCAAATTCTTATTTGCATAATAGGAAACAAAAGAGAAAAGAGCTATACAGAATTAAACTATTTTCACTTTGAAAATAAATTTTTACAACAAAAAATATAAAATATTACTATTAAAAATAAATTTTTGATTAAATTGCAGCTACGTTTATTTCAAAAGTGCTTGATTGGACAGAATGATACCTGTACTGTCTATTTAACTTGATTTGTAGTTTAACAATTTTTTTTTATTTACTTTTTAAATTTTTGAAAATGCAAAAATTGTTTTGCTTTAATAAAAGTTTCACGTGCATTTAAAGTAATTATTTTTATAAACTAAAATATTTTTGAAAATAGTAATTATGAGGATATTATTTGCATTAAAGATATGACTTATGAAGAGACTAATTTTTATTATTTTGTTGAATGAATTTTAATTATTTTGAAATTCTATTAATATGGAAAATTTATTATTAATAAGAGAGATTTAGTGCTTTTAGTGCAGTAAAAATGTTACTTGGTAATTAAAATTAAGCACTTTACAACTGAAAAAAATTTAAATTATATAGGATTTATTAAAAATTACTTTTTCTTTGCTTAAGGTCATCATTTATTTTCATTTTATTTAAGGTGTGTTTAGTAATGGAATATGCAGAAGGAGGATCTTTATATAATGGTAATCATTTATCTATTTATTTATATTTGATGAAAAATTTATGATTTGCATTGGAAGATTCTTATGTATATAGAATCTTATCTATTCATAGCTGAAAAAATTTATGCTGCTGTACATTATTTCAAAAAGGGTCTTTATAGTCTAAAAAAATGAGTTTGAAAGAAGGAATAGTAAATAAAATGATTAAATAAATTATTCATTCATATTTCTTATTATAATTTAAGCTAACTTAAAAACTGAATTAATTTAAACCTAATTTTTTTATTTATATTTTAAATTATTTCTCTTAAGAATTTTACAATTTGAACAGTCTTATAAGTTCAGCAGTTTAACGGTAACCATTATTAACAATATATTATGAAATATGTTGGATTTCATTTTGTATAAATCCAAGAAGTTAAACCTTACTTAATCTAAAATAAATTGACCATTTTACTCTTTTATAAATATCGTATTATGAAAATTAATAAATATTTATTATTTAATATAATTATATTAATGCAAAAAGGTAAAAGGTTATTCTGTGCATAAAAATAAATTGTGCGGAAGCATGTAATTCTAAAAATTCTTTGGTGTATGTGTCTAGAAATGGGGGGGGGGGGAAGAATTGTTTTATAACATTTTTCCTTCATCCTAACTAGCAAAGTCATTTCTTCTTTGATTGAGAAAATTAACTTTTTAAACCATATTAATTGAAAGCATATTTTTTCGAAATACTAAGAGAGCAGTTCAAAATAATCTGCACTGTTCAAATTTTAAATGATAATAATATCAAATTGGTACTTGAAGTATATAACTTACAGGGTTGTTGTAATAACACATATATAGGAAAGTTTCACAGGGACTTCATTGGAATTATCATAAGAATATTTTCAGAGAAAAACCCATCAAGCAATATGCATCTAGATTGCTTGAAATATAAAATTTTTAGATTTCTGTAATCTTGAAATTAGATCAAATTTTTTGCATTTTTAAATCAAATATATATTTTTGTGTATTCTTCAGTCTCGGGAATAAAATAAGTTGTTTTCTTCCTTCATAAATCCGAATATTTTTTAAATTTTACTACTTCAAGGCTAAAATTATTACTTACATTGGTTGTTAATCATGTGAATGTATTTCTTAGATATGAAATTTATTTTATTTCATATAAATGCTCAACTTTCTATTTCTAAGTATGTTTTTATATATATTTATTGATTGCAAATAAAAGAAGTAGCAGATAAAAAATTTTAAGTTTTGAGATTATAGCATTTCAAAGCACAATTTTAATTGCATCTTTTAATTTGAAGCATGTGATACTTATAATAAATAAGAAACATATTTTGCTGTGACTCAGTCATCAGAAAATTTTATTTCAAAGCTTGGAGAAGGACTAAATAATTGTGGTAATTCATGAAGACCTGTAAGATTCATTAAGAAGACATAGATTTCAAGAGTCTTGCAAACATTCAGTATAAGCATATTTATCAAATGTTAAACATACACATATAAGTTTACTAATATTTGCCATTGAATCAAAATCTCCTAATTTTGATCGAAATTCATTTTATGTAAGGTGAAGAAAACATAAACCATCAAGAAATAACAGTAATCAAATCCTTACAGCTATTTCAGTTAAATAGAGCTTTAAAATATAATGAGCTACACCTCTACTTATTGTTCAATATCCCCCACACACACCACCACCACCACCATCATCACATCAATTCTAGGTTATTTTATTATGAATAAGCGTGCATTCTTCTGACACATTGCTAGTTTTTTTAAGTACATTAATGTCTTAATTAATGCAGTGGATTTATTAAAAAATATATGTAGTTATATATATTTTTTCTTTTATATAGTTTTGCATTGTATGAAGCAAGTTGACTATACCATAGCACATGCCATAAGCTGGCTTCTCCAAACAGCAAATGGTGTTGCTTATCTGCACAATATGAAACCTCGTGCTCTTATACATCGTGATCTAAAACCTCCAAAGTGAGAAATCGTATTTAGATTGCTTTGACAAAATTATTCGTGCTTTTTATAATATTTTGTTATTTTATGAATTTGAAGAATTGTCCATGCTAAATCTAATTTAAATCTGTGCAAAAATTTCATTTTTCAAATCTGATTGCCAAGAGTATGTTTTCTATTATTGAGGTAATAAATTTCATCTAGGATAAAAATTTGGAACATATCATTTTTTTAATGTTCAGTGATAATTTTTATAAGAAAATTCAATTTTTTTATACATTAAAAGAATTTTTAGATAGATTATATGTATTTTTTGTAGTTTATATATGTTATGTTTGCTTTTTTGCCATTGTGATTGGGCTAAAGTTATTTGATGTCTTATATCTTAAACATTACTTGGCAAATTCAGGATGTGTTGAAATTTCCAAAGAAATAGAAAGAATAAAATACATGGAATATAGACTTTTGATTTCTCTTTAAATGCAAGGAATAGTATGATAAAAAAAATTATTGAAGAGAATTAAAATCAGTTACCTCTTATATCGGTGATAATTGCTTTTGAAACTTTAGAGAAATCTTATCTTAGTCTGAACCAATTGTACAACTGAACATATGGCTGATAAATTTATATTGCATGCATATTTTTTATTGCATATGGTATAAAATGATTTTAATAAAATTAAAAAAAAGAAATACACTTTTTTTATTGCTTATTTATTTTCAAGACAATGTGATGAACTTTTTAGGAAATAAAATTTAAATTAAGAAAGAATATAGCTTAAAACATTTTGTTATTAATCAAATTAAAGATCCCTTATTCCCTTATTGAACCATTGATTTCTCAATCAGACCACCAACTTCTTGAAGCACAATTAAATCAAAAATATTTTTTATCCTTTTATTTTCACAACCACACAATATATGAACTTAAGTAGAATATTTTTTGAGCTCTATCAACTCTTTTATTTGCTCACATATATTCAGAACTAAGTAACGTTAGTGTTGGAAATCAATACTCATTTCCATATTGGAAGAAATTCCTTCTGTATTATCTGAAAAACCATTAGCTAATTATATCAACTTTGATTGAACTTCAAATATCAGTGCAGGAAATCATGTAAAATAATTTATCTTCAAATATGCAGAAAGTATGGTTTCATGAGAATCAAGGGGGGAAAAAAATGAATTTTCATGTTGTCAATCACTAAGGCAGAATACATTAGTTTTTCTTATAAGTTACAAAAGATGCAATTCATTTACAAAGATTTCAAAATAAGCTGCCCCATCAAGGAAGTATTCATTGTAATATTTTCTCAAAATATAGTGTTTACCGACAATCAGTTTTCACCTGATTTGAAAATTAAATTCACACGTAGGTGCAGCAATGTAGCAATCAGGGAGGAAGGATATAAAGTTTTCTTCAACCTTCTTTTCGTTGGCCTCTGGGAGTCTGCTTTCGCCTTTCACCCCATTTCTTTGTGTCAACTCCCCACATTCCTCTACATGCCTTGTTTTTCACCAAAAACCCTAACACTGGGGGTCTAAATTAATCTCATCTGCTGTTGGATACATCACAGTAGCAATCTTAGAGGTTGCCATGGCTATTAGACAAAATTTGTTTGTCTTGAGTGTGTTTTTGTCATTTACAAATAAAATGAAAAGGTAAAAAAATACCATGCCCTGGATGCCATTTGAATTTATAAAACCATTAATAATGACTGGTGGCCAAATATGTATATATGTTATACACATAGCATTATGTACCATTACTATGCCATAGCAGGGATAAATCATCTTTTTATATTGCCAAGTTATGTAAAAGGTTTATTTGTGTTACCAAGTTTTTGTAAAATGTTATTGAGAATGGTAAACAAATGTGATAAAGTATTTCTTCAAGGAATTTAAAAAGAAAGAATTTTACCACTTTTACATCAATGAATTTAGTCAGCTCTGTGACCTTAGGAATGTCATAGATAAGGAAACTACTTGAGATATTTTCAATAATAATTAACAAAAGTGCTTCTATATTTTTCTAATGACAAAAAACTGAACTGCATATAAGGAATCTACATTAGTAAAAGAAAGCTTCCTTTATTTTGTGTAACTCTTGTAAGCAATTACATTGTATTTACTGTCGGTTTCCTTTTCAACTTTGAGTTAAATTTAATTTTAAGGAGAGTGATTTGAGTTAATTTTAGGCAAGTGCTACTTTTATGCATCAATAAGTATATTGATCTCCTAGAGTGCTTTTCTATTTACTCTAAGAACTAGTTCTTTGATTTGTTTAAAATTTTTATAGCCATTTTATTTCCATCTTAGGAGCTTTCTATTAGTAATTCATCATAATGCTTCAGTATAAAAACTGATTAAAATGAAATCATCATAATGCTTCAGTCACTGATTAAAATGAAAAAAGGAAAGAAGAAAATTTTTTCATTTAGGCTAAAAAAATTTTAAAAGGAGAGGGGGTTAAGTTGGTAAAAGGAGAAAATAAAAATAAAATGGAAAGATGAACCAGATTTTTTAAAAATGCAAAAGCTTATTCAATTTTTCTAGATACACATCACCATCAGTTACAATAACTTTAGCGTACTTCAAGCGTGCTTTTTAAAAATCTTTTTTAGTGTTTGACAATGTACAAAAACTTTAAAATATATCAATTCCAGTGAGAATCTGTTCAGGAAATTTAAATTGTTTCCTCTTCTCAAAACTATTGTTGAATTCAAGCATTTTACTTATTGTGTCAATCAGTGAAATACAAGAATGAATATATAACTTATTTTAAGTAAAAAGCAACCAACAATATAAAATTATTACCTTGCGGTTTGAATTAACACCAGTTTCTCTTAAGTATACTAAATAAAGGAATGTCTTATAGTTCTTTTTTTTTTTTTGTCTTTTTGATTGAATTGCTACATTATCATAATTATTAAACCCTGTATGTTTGTTTATGTATATGCATTTTCCAAATTTGTTTGATTTTCATTTTTGATTTCTTTTAACCATTTAGCCTTTTGCTTATAAATGGAGGAACTGTTTTAAAAATCTGTGATTTTGGTACAGCCTGTGACAAACATACAAATATGACAAACAGCAAAGGTAGTGCAGCTTGGATGGCACCGGAGGTATTTGAAGGTATCTAACAGCTTTTATTAAGTTCATGTTCATGCATTTTGTAATTGATTTTTCATTAACTTTCTGATGTGCTAACATTTTGAACTTTTAAGAACTCTTTAAGACAATACTCTGTTTTCATATTTTCAGAACTGAATTATCAATTAATCATTATTAAAATTAATTTTTTATTCTGTGCTAGTATTATTACCTGGTAGTGAGTATGAAAAATAGTAGAAATCAAGAATAAAAAAGAGATAATTATAATTTAAAAAATCTGCTATCTTATAAAAAAAATTATTATTAAATTCCTTATTGGAAGACTACCTATTGCAATGATTCCTATGACATAACTGCAGAAAAATTCTGCAGATCCTCACCCATCATGGTCCCTATAATCCAAAACCATCCTTTGTTCAATATATATATATGCACATAATGTTTTAAGCAGAGACCGGAAAGAGAGACACTCTGAATTTTTAAAATTTTGGTTTTATTACATCCTGTGAGGCATAATTTATGTATAAGAAGCAAGGACAAAACTGACATCTGTTCACAAGCGATACAAAAGTAGAAGAGAAAATTATTTATCGCCGGTGATTATATACTATGAAATTTCGACAGGGATTTTTTTATACGTATCATTTTAGGTAAGGGAAATTCAGATATCTTTAAAAGAATGCAGTAAACATTAAAGATTTTTATACCTTCACTTGGAGCATGAATTATAGTTTATCATAGATTTGACAAGAAAAAAATTAGTTTACTTCTTTCCATATCCTTTCTGTTACATATAAAAGTATTTGTAAATGAAAATTAGCACTTTCAAGAGTAATTAACTCTCCAATATTAATTATTACTTCATCTAAAGAAATAAGAATAAACTGTTATATCAATCAAATTGAAACTGAACAAATAATAATAAATTATTAATCAAATCACAACAAATTTTATTATAATTATTATCATTTATATACACAGGATGACGAGCTGACAGGGAAAACTGGGAATCATCAGTGAATTGTGAGAGATCAGGAAAAGTCAGGGAGATGTATTCTAAAATTAGAAATTTTTTTTTGTATAAGTTTGATAAAAACTTGATAATTTGCCATTATTTTTTCATCAATTGAATGAAACATTATTGGAAAATCAATTATTTACTGAAAGTAAGAAAGAAGAGGCCATTCTCATCTCTACACAGGTACAAGATGGAGAAGATTTACTTTTAAATTTTTGAAGCACCGACATTTTGGCCATATAGCATCGTTGATTGAGGCTGGGTTCTTAAGCCACAATAAAAAAGTTGGTTAAATTAACACTCGGAACTACAATGGAAAAGAAAGATAAACCACTATATCTAATTTATTGCATATATATAATATTTTCTCCAAAAACTCTCTTTTTCTTTCCCCCCCCCTTTTTTTTTTTTCCCCCCCTTTTTTTTTTTTTTTTTTGAACATCAAGTTATTGACATAATAAACAAAACTAGTTTTGATTTTGCTTTCTGTGGAAAAAAGCAGCCTAATTAAGACCCAATTCTTATTACTGTTATGATTTTAAGTCTTAATGGCTCGCTTGTATTTAAAAGGTGAATATATATATATATATATATATATATATATATATATAATATAGTTTTTGTTTCTTTTCTCTCCCCCCCCCTTTGAACATCAATCTGATCATACCTCGTATTACAAAAGTGAAAATATGAATTTTGAATATTAATATTCAGAGTTAATTTAAACTGCTTGTAAAATATTGACCATTATTGTATTTCCTTAACATTTTATTGTAATTAAATAAGTATTTTACAGATTTTTTTTTCACTTTGGATATTTTTTGTTTGTTTGTTTGTTTGTTGAATTATGAAGTATTGAACATTATTGATAATATTTTCTTAATTGTTTTTTTCTTAATTTTAAACATTATAAGTATGGATCTTTTGCTGAACTCTTTAAATGGAGGGACATCATTACTAATATTTTTTTATATTCTTTAAAAATTTTATTTTGCTTATGTTTAAAATTCTCTTAACATTCCATAAAATGCTCTATAATTTTAAAATAATACTAAGCACAAGAAATTTATTTGTTTGGTATTTTATCAGTACACATTTCTCCTGTGAAATCATTTGCCCCCTTAATTTACAAAATTCATTCATGCTATCTTTAAAAAAATTATCTTTCTAAAACATTTTTTTTTTAATTCAATAAAGAAAGAAAGAAAAAATTGATGGTAAGAACCAATTTTACGCTTTTCTCTGTATGTTATAGGCTAATCATTCTGCCAATGTGCAAGTAAGTAAAACATTTTTTTTCTGTACCAGAATTATTGTTCAGTTCTGATTTAAGGAGTTGATAAACAGCATGAATAGGGGAGAACTCACTGGGCAGAAACAAATCATTTCATTTTTAAGTAATTTATCCATTTGTATGTTTGTCTTTGTACTGCCTCTTTCATGAGTTAGATACATTTTCTGAGATATGACAGTCTAGAAAGGCATGAATCTTCTAATGTTGGTTAGTATATTTGGAAAAAAAAGGGGGGGAGCAAATATTTTACACAATTAAAGAATCTTATGGTTTTTGGTTTTGTTTTCTGAGCATTAAATTTTATTTTACTTTGATTTTAATTAAAAGGATAGAACAGTTTTACTCATAATGTTTTGTATAATAAATATAGAAAATAAGATAAAGTAACATCATTTTGAAGATATTAGATACATCTGAAAAAAGTCAGGGAAATTTGTCTTAAAACCTAGAAAAGTCGACAAAAATCAAATTGCAGAAATGCTGGCCACCCTGATTCAAGACAATTGTATATATTCTAATATTTTGCTTTTTTTTTTGTAACAAAGGAAAAATATTTTCTGAGGTGTATTCATTTAAATAATTCTGCAAAATTCATTAATAATAATGATTACAATAAGTTTAAAATTTTAAAGTTTTGTCTGGAACGCATTTTAATATTTATTGTTCTTTATATTCAATTAATGATTCTATGAAGACAGTATTTATTTATATGAATTATAAAGTTATAGTGATAAGTTATATAGACTATCAATATATTTATAGAAAACTTTTATTTACCATTCTTTATACAACTGTAAGGGGCACATATTTTCCAAAAAACATGCTTTATTTAGATGAAAAAACTTTTTTAAAAAATTCTTGAAGGAAATGAGAAAGGTAAAGAAGGAAGAGGGGGGGGGGGGGGGGCATTGTAATGAAATATATATATATATTCTTTTAAAACCATGTTTATTTTTTGTTTGTATTTCTTAATCTATTGATAAATTAGTTGCTATCCATTGCCAGTGCAGATATACACAGTGGTTTTATGTTATATTGAGATGATACAGCATAAAATTAAAAGAATTAAAACAAAAAATCTAAAAAAATATCACAATCAGGATACTAATAATTCAAGAAACAATTTAAAAATCCAATAATCAAAAATATAAAAAGTCCAAATTTTTATGATAAAATTTACAATTTGAATGACTTGTGTCATCTGTAATGCCCAAAGAACTTTATGGTCTGACGCCTATACACTCTTTGCTCACTGAAAGCCATTTCCTAATAACTGCTTCCTGAGCAGATAATTAGTATTTTATTGTAAAGTAAAGTAAGAAGGGCTCCATATAAGAATGTTAATTATTTGTAGATAATTTTGCATTCTGTTCATATAGTCTCCAAAATGGTTGCTAGGATGGCAAATCATTAATGACTTCTGCGATTACTTGATGTATTAATATGATTAAAATAATATAATTTACATCTGTCAACAAATAGATTTGTGTATTGGATGTGAAATAAATTTATTGTGAATTTTATATTTAAGAATAGTTTCCAAGCAGTATTTATTTTCAGTATTGTTCACTTTTTAGGTTCTCAGTACAGTGAAAAATGTGACATCTTCAGTTGGGCTATAATTTTATGGGAGGTTTTGACTCGAAAAAAACCATATAATGATGGTGAAGGTGCTACTGCATTTGGAATACTTTGGGCTGTTCACCATGGTAGGCTATAGATTCTTTTCATTAAATCATCTTTTATAGAATTTTTTTTATAAATTTCATCTCAAATCATATATTATTTAGTAATACATTGTCTTGCAAAAGCAAGCCGCACTTTTAAAATAAAGCAGTAATTGCAAAGTATATCTTTAATGTACTTCCCTCCTCTGTGTATATTGATTATAATGTTTCTTTCATGGCTGAAATGGCTTTTAGGAATTCTCTTTTGGAATTGCTAACATGCTTCATGTATCTATTTTGTTTCGAATTATTTAACTTTTAAAGTGGGCTTCAAATGAAGGAACATAAGTTCATTGAGTCAAATTCGGAATGTTAATGGCATATTTTTGAACTACATTTGATTGATTTAGCATCTCTGTGACCAATTTAGATTTTATTCAATGATCAAAAAACAAGGCACACATTTTTTTTCAATTTGTTACATCTTAAGATTACATGTCAAAACTTGTAAAAAGAATTTTTGATGATACCAAGATCTTTAGTAGCCTCATGAAAATTTAAGCAATGAATCAAAGCCCTTGTTTTCTGGTTATGAAAAATCAACTATTATTGTGGAAGGGTTCCCAGTTTTCAGATCAACTTTAGCAACTTTTCTGTCCCTTTACAAATGTCCAAACCATAGTATTAGAATCACCTTAATGATCATCTCCGTAAATTGGTTCAGCTAAGTAATATATATTTTTATGCAAAATTTCTGAAACTTGTTGATTTTTTTTTTTTGTGAGTAGATCACATAGAATGTATATAAATTTTAATAAACTTTCTTAATATGTTATAATTTTTTCTCCATTAGGTAAAAGGCCGCCCTTGATTGCTGGTTGTCCAAAACTTCTGGAAAATCTCATGACAAGGTAACATTATAGGAAATAAGGAAAAGGATCAGTTATTAATGTAATAAAACTAGTTTTCTTTCTGTAATATTTAAATATTAATGTTGTTACAGTAAATTCATGCAGAATCTAGATGTTATGTAATTATGTGCCATGCAGAATATGATTATCAGATAAACTTATATTGCTATAATGTTGTTGAATATGCAGAGTATCCTTAATAGAATTGTAGATAAAAAGTTTGTAAAGTTCTTTCATTCCTCAGAAATGAGAAATAATTTTGAAACAAATTTCAAACTATTTCAAATGTATTCTCCTTAACTGTTGTATTAGTTCATAAAAAATAAAACAAATAGACATATAACTAAAATTTTCAGTAAATGTTTCACTTGATTTGTTCTTTTTATTACAGATGAATAGTATATTCTGTTAAAGAAAAGGAAATAACGATTTACATTTTCTAAGAAAATGTATAATCTCTTTATTGTTTTGTTAAAATAATTGCATTCTCTTGGCTTCAAAGTGTCTTCAAGTTCAACCTTTAAATCAACCTCTTCTGAAATGAATTTCTTTAAGTCATTATACAATTTAGGTCTTTATTTGGTTACATTATTTTTATTTTATATCGGCAACAATTCACAGTGCAGAGAAAATCTAATTTGAATTTTTATTGAACTTTTTTTCATATTAATTTTAAATTAAAAACACACACACACACACACACACACATATATATATATATATATATATACACAAAAGTATAAAAATCAAGTTAATAGGAAAAACAAATAAACCAAAAAAAATATAAAAAAGAATCCGGCTTGAAGACTTTTTCAAGGGTCACCCTCAGGCAGGGATTCAAAAAAAGGGATTTTTTCTGTTAAGGAAATTCAGACAATTAAGTCTAATAATGATTCCTTCGTGACCCGAAAATCCCCTGAAATTAGGCCCAAGAGATATACCATTTTTAATAGAAAGGAAAACACAAAACGACAAATTAGAAGAAAACCACTAATAAGTAAAAATACAATAACAAAAAAACAATAAAAACCAAAATACCATAAAATAACACTAAAGAAAAAAACGAAAAGGCAAGAACATACCATCAACAGTCAAGGAAATTTTAAGCTATCGATTGTGATTCCCGCTTATTAAAAACACAAAGCTAACGGTAATTAAGGTAAAAATTGTAAGCTCCCAGCGCCATCTATTGAGTGATATAATATGCAAGGAAAGTTCTATTTTTTATTTACGCCAAAGGATTAATCCCAAACCATACCTTGTTTAATTAAAAAATTGACATTACAGTAATTTTTAGGAAATTCATTTTTAATTAAATTATTAATGAGGTTGTTTGATGCATCAATATAGGAAATTTTATTATTGCAAACTCTTTTGATCCTGTTAACTTGTGAGAAAATTAGATTTTTGAAAATTTTAGAGTTTATATTGGAATGGTAGTTACATAGTTTTGTTATTTTGAAGTTGAATTCATCCCTTTTATCGTATATACCAACTATTGTTTTATCATTATCAGTTTCGATTTTTAAATCCAGAAAGGTAGCCTCAAGTTGATTTTTATTCGTTTCTGTTAGAATTAAATCTTTTGGATAGCAATTAGTTACAATATTAGTATTGTCGAAGTTAATCAAAAGTAGGTCATCAATATATCTCCACCCGTTTATTAAATTATATTTAATTACTTTTTTCTCATAGTAATGTAGAAAAATATTAGCCAAAGCACTTGAGAAAGCTGTTCCCATTGGAATGCCCTTAACTTGTTTATAAAAATTAATACCATTAAAAATGTAATTTTCAGTAATATTAAAATTACATAACTCAAGCCAGTTATTTTTAGGAATGATATTTTCATTTAAATATTCGTCATAGATAAAAGTGCAGACTTTTATTAATTTTTCATGAGGTAGATTAGTGTATAAATTTTCGAAATCAAAAGTATTAAGTTTATTAATGTTGTTATCTTTAAGAAAATCCAGAATTTCTTTGTTACCAGAAATAATAAAGTGGTCTTCATCTTTTATTTTGTCCAGGATAATTTTTAAGTATTTAAAGAAATGTTTACCTGTATAGTAATTATAACTGCCAGTGGTACAGGTCACGAATCTGAATTTTAATGGATTTTTATGAAATTTAACTGTTGGGAATAAATAAGGATAGTTAAGAGAGCAAGTCCTAGTTTTGGTTTTTTTTGCAAAAGCTGGCATTCTTTTATCTAATTCCTTTTTCCCGGTGTTCTTTAACATATAAGTTGCGTTAGAGTTATATTCATTAATTAAAAGTTCTTTATAATAATATTTACAAATTAAACAGAAATTTGCTGATTTATCTATTACTGTAATAACAAATTTTTCTTTTAAATTTTTTATTTCGTTTTTCAATGTTTTACTAAAATAAATCCCACGTTCTTTAGATCTGTCAAAATCAATATTCATTTTTATTTTTATTTCCTTTAAAATTCTCACTTTCCATTCTCTGAAACCTTCCGCAGGCCAATGGTATTTTCTAGATAATTTGGCAATAAAAACATCCAAATCATTACCAATAGAAATCAAGATTTCGTCATGGTTTATTTTTTCTCTTAATCTAAATTTTGTTCCTCTTCCCATTAAATCTCTTAAAGAGTTGGATTCAATAATTTTTAAATTACCTGTAATAATATGACCTTTATCAACAGCTATAAAATCTTTATAATTTTCTTTGTTACAGTAACAATCTGTAATATTTATTTCATCTATATTTTTGCCATAGTAATTATAATTACAAATTTTTTTCTTTAAAGTTGAAGTGTAACTAAACGCTATTGAAACATTTGTTTTATCTGATAGAGGAAAAAATATATTATTATTATGCATAATTTTGGGCAATTTTAGATATTCGAAGTAAATATCCAAGAATTTAATCACACAGAATTCTTTGTAAACATTATTTTTATTATTAAAAAGTAAATCGTTTTTTCCAATGTTAAGCTTAAATTTAATTAGATCTAGAACAATACATTTTGTGTACGAATTTTTAAACTCTAATTCCCAAAATTTATTATTTAATAACCATTTAATTTTATTATTTCTAAGACCAAAAATGTATTTCCTAATTTTGTGAATGTTTTCACTATTGTGTTCCAGATAACAGTAATTTTGAAATTCCTCAAATATAATTTGAAAATTGCCCCTTTTCCTTATAACAAATTTAAAATTTTTTTATATTTAAAAATTATAATTTTAATATTTAAAAATTTTCTAAATAAAGATAACTATTCTGAAAGATTTAAAAGATATATCTCTGGAGCCTAATTTCAGGGGATTTTCGGGTCACGAAGGAATCATTATTAGACTTAATTGTCTGAATTTCCTTAACAGAAAAAATCCCTTTTTTTGAATCCCTGCCTGTGGGTGAACCTTGAAAAAGTCTTTAGGCCAGATTCTTTTTTATATTTTTTATATATATATTTTTTGGTTTGTTTTTCCTATTAACTTGATTTTTATACTTTTGTATCAGTTCATCTGTGTTTTAGAAGTAGCTGCATTTGCACTCTCTAAATACTATGAAGTTTTTACCAAAACGATTTCGAAACTGTTTTGTTTTCGTTTTCAAACTTTTTCTTACTTTAGATGTGTTATATATATATATATATATATATATAACCAAACTCCTGAAAAAGAATATTTTGGATTATATTTCAAAGTGCTTTCCTGATTATTCTTCTATGAATTTGACTTTTTAGGTGTTGGTCTAAAAATCCAGCTGTACGCCCTTCTATGATGACAATTCAAGCAGAATTGTCTAAAGTCTTTCAATTCATGAAAGGAGCTGACAAGCCACTCACTTTTGCTCCTCAACATGGTATTAATGAAGTTTCTTTTTATTTGGAAATAATTGCTTTGATGATTAGTTTGTTATAGAGGAATATTAACCTATGTTTAGTTTCAATTGAATTTCTTATGAGTAATTTTATATTCATGACTCTTTTAACAATAACTTATAATTGTGATAGACATTTGACCATGTTTTTTTAAAATATTCTTTGCACCTTTCCTATTCATTGACTATTTGAACATCCTAAGTAGTATTGGCATAATAGCATTAAATGGTGTAGCTATTTTATATCCAACTGCACATTAACAAAATTATAATATGCAGATAAAGAGAATTTATGATTCGTAACTATAATGTTTGAACTTTCTGGATATATTTACTATCTTAGAGGAATTATTTCAGAGAAAAATTAATGAAATAAAAAAAGTAAAAATCATTAGGATGTAATCTTAGTTGCTACAATAGAAGAAAAACATACAAATAAATATTTTAAACATTAAAAATGGTTCAGTTTTCATTACAATAATTTTTTTTTTTTTGTGGAGAAAGAGGTAATTTTCACTCAAATAAGATCAAAATTGTTTTTAAAAAATTACTCACCAGCTAAACTTATATTATAAAAAAGAATAATTTTTTTGCATTATAAGATGTTGCAAATATATTTTTTGTGTGATATTTCAATAAGTTATCAAAGAAGGAATTCCAGTATTTTACTTAATGCGTAGTTAATTTTCTTTTAAGATTCTAAGTTTGTAAGGAAAAAAAAAAAAGAATCAATTTGCTCCAAAGCATATCAGATTTGTTGAAGGTCTGCCCAGTTGACCCACTGTTCACATATTGATTTTTAATATCTGTTGAAATGGGTAGTTTTATGTTGTATTTTCTTCCACATTTCCACGGTTTTTATTTTTTGCTTACTTGTTGAAGCCATTCTGATCTTGTGACAGTATTTCTTTGGCATCAGTAGGGCCACGGTGGCCTGGTGGTAAGGTCTCGGCTTCGGAACCAAAGGGTTTCAGGTTCCAGACCCGATTCCACCGAAGAACCCTCGTGTAAGTGGGTCTGTGCACGTTAATTCGGGGCCAAATGTCCTCCCGTTTCACCAACGGGAGGACATTTCTAATGGAGGAGCATTCTAATCTCCACGCCACCAAGGTGTGGCATGGAGATTAGAATGCCTGCTTTGATGCCGTCCTCGTCATCTGACTTCAATTCAAAAGTACATGGTCAGTCCCAGAATAGAAGGAAAATAACTTTAAATGTCAAAAAGCTTTTAAACAAGATGTTAATATAACTAAACTTTGGCATCGGTAAGTTGCAGATTCAAGACTCAATCTAGAATTAGCCATATGTGCATACATGTCTGTTCCACTTAAAACATACTTTTCCAATTCATTTTTAATATTTATAAAAAAATAGGTAGCCTTATTTTATATTTTTTTCCACAGCTCCCAAGTTTATTTTGCATCTTAATATAAAAGGGTTTTTTGTTTAATTATTGATATATCAAGAGATCATGACTTGCCCATCTCATCCTTTGTAATTTTTTATATTTATTAATTTCACTATCTTTAAAAATAGATGTTTAATATATGGTTATAATCTTTGGTGCACTTCTTCCAACTGTATTCCATCATAAATATTTCTCAACTTTTTACTTTCAAAAATAATCAAAAGTTCTGTTTGTATGTTATGGCCCAAGTCTGAAGCATGCCAGAATGAGTTTTGCAATGGTTTTAAAGAGTAAAATTTAATTGCTTGAAACTTTAGATTTCAGATGACAAAGTATAAGATTAGTCATAATATTTCATTCTTGGCCAAAATCATTGATAATATTTATTTTTGATTCTTCATAACAAAGCTGTATGCATCTTTAAATTTATTAGAACCCATAATAGTAAAAAATTAGAATTAGAGTAGTTTTGTCTTTTGAATGTCATATTTTACTTTGATTAATTATCAGATTGAATTTAGTGGCATTTTGTTCCAATGTCAGAGTGAGATAATATATAACTATAATAAACATATATAACTATAATTTTATTTAAATATCTTCAGACAATAATATTAAGCAATAATTCTTACTACCGTCACAAAAAAAGTTTAATATCTTAATTGAAAAAAAAAACCTTTGAAAAAAATCTGTTTTTAGTATTACTGATGGTTTAAAATTTGAGTTGTTCCCTTGTTTTTGTATGGCAATTTATTTATTCATTAAAAACCTTAGTTGTGGATAAAAGTTTTAAAATTCATATGCTCCGAAATATTTCTAGTTTAAAAATTCTCTTAGCTCAACATATTATAGTTAAGTTTTTAAATTCTCATGTGACATAAATAGTTGCACTTTGATTCATATTTGTTATTAAATCGCAAGTTTTGCTTTTCATTTTTGTAATGTTATGCAAAAATATCTGAAAACCAAAATACTACATTTTTTACATAAATCTTGCTCTTCAATCACATGTGACACAAAATACTAAGAAAACTAATATATCTATTTTAAATCTTGTTAATTTATATAAGCTTTTTTATTTATCTGTAAATATTTATAATTGCACTGCTGATGTTGAAAGATGAAATTTGATGATTCTATCATATTTTTATTTTGGCTATGTTACTTTTTTTAAATATAGATAATTTTTTATATTAAATTTGTTTATAACAGCCCTGCTAATGTAAATGCATTTTCACTTTATTTTTGTTACTTGGTAATTCAAGTTTCTTAGTTATTACAACTTTATTAAATAAATACAGCATTGTGATAAAAAATATAACAATAAATGTTCAAATTTTTTTTTTTCATTTATTTATTCAAGATGTTGACGAGGAAACTTCTTTTACAAGCACTACTACAGCACAACAAAATGAAACTGGTAGTTCTGGATCAAAGACAGTTTTACTGCAAAGGCTTGTAAGCTTTTATTATTTTATAATATTTTTGCAAAATCTTTTTTTTTTTTCCTTAGTATATTGGGTTTTCAAAATGAAAATCGGAGTTTTAATTGCTTCCCAAGTAGTACTCAAATCATGTTATAAATTCTTAGCTTAAGCATAAAATGATGATTCAACACTAGATTGAAAGCTCAAAGACACCAGCATTAGCTATGCATGTGTTCATAATTTGCTATCTCATCCTTTCTTATGAAGCTGCTATTACCAGAAATAGTGAATTTCAAACAGAAAGTCTACTGTGTTTTCAGTACAAAATTTCTAACAGTTCTATTTAGTGTCTGATTCAGTTCTGTAAAGGCTTGTATTCAATACAATTTTGGAAAATTCCTTGCCTTTTCCAAAACTAGATAATTTGTTACTGAATGTAATTTAATATTTATATCCACAGTTTTTAAATTGAAAATATTGTAGTAAATTGAAATAACATTTCATTGTGTGTTACTTTAAGAGATTTGGTTTCAGTATCTTACTTACAAAATTTTTTTTTATTTAAAGGCAATTTTAAACAAGGTGATAAAAAATGTTAAATTTTTTTAACATATTTTAAATACTTTAAGTTTGCTATAGTTTTTTCCTCTTGTCAGTGAATTAACCAAGTATAAAATAAATTGACGTCATCAACCTGGAAACAAATTTGAAAAAAATTAAAGGGAAAAAATCATCCTGAATTGTTTTGAAAGTTGATTTTATTTTAAATGTCTTTAAGTACATGGCTCTTGTAAATCAAATGAAAGCACAAAATTAGATTACCTGAAAATGCTGTAATTAAAAAATAATTTCATGGTTTGGAGTTCCTAGGCAATTACTTGATAAATTGGTCAAATTCTGAATTCTGTTTGACTGTGCCAACCCCACATGCCACCCAAGTGATTATATCTGTAGGTGATATCATTAGTTTCAAAGTTTTAGATATTTTTTATAAAAAGAAGAATTTTAAATACCAAGAATGTCAAAAGGAAATGCTGAATATGTAAGAGAGCTTTAATGTATTCTTGAAACAAATAAAGCTCCTATCCTCTTTCATTTCATTTATTACTGTAAATGAGAGTTAATGAATGGATATTTCATAACTTTGAAAAACCAGTGTTCACTTTGGGATGTATTATGAATGCACACTTAAAAATACACTATATTTAGGTTTTCTATTTTAAAAACATTATTATTTCAGGAAGACAGCTCTGTTCGCCCAGTTTCTGGCAATACAACAGATAATAAATATCTGAGTGTTGAAACTGCTGGTGAAAAATACTCTAAAGATATAAGAAAGAGGCGTTCAGCTGATATGAGTGGCTCTGATATTAAATTACCTGTGCATTTAGGTTTGTGCTGATTCTATCATTTCCATAAATTAGTGAGATACTCTTGTTTATTAATAATATAAACAGGAAATTCAGTTCAATTTTCTCTAATATTGTCTAAATAAATTATGAATATCCAAATATAATAAAGATGTCCTCACACGCTATTTAGGGCATCGAAGGTCCGGATCTTGTGATTCTCCCTATTTGAAGTTGCCAGATGAACAGAATAGTAGCTCAAAGAATATAAATAATGTTCCTGATGTTCCAGATGTCAATTCAGATAATGTAGAAAATAATGGTATGCTACTTTCAGTTTTAGAAAGATTTTAAAAAAAAAAATATTTATAAAAAAAGCATTATTTTTTCATTTTTCTCTGCTTATATGAAATATGCATACTTAGGTACATTTTTGGATAATGAAAATGCAAATATTACTTTAAAAAAAGAAAACTAAGTTGTTGTTTTGCATTAAATATTTTTGAAAAAAATTCCGACTACAAAGAAAATATTATAATCTACTCAAAAATACAAAAACCAAAAAAAGAAAAGAAAAATGTAAAACAAAAATACAAAGAAGGAAATATAAACATAATATTGTTCATCAGTTTGTGAAATATTTCATGATATCCAAAATATGGTGCTTTTTCACATACATGATCAGCTATTAAACATTAAACACAGCTAAAATAGTTATTAATTAAAAAATCATTACAAGATTCTATAATATTTATAATATTGACATAGAAAATGTATTAAAGATTAGAAAATAATAAAAACAAAGTATTGCTAAGCAACAAATTTTGATAGACATTTAAACTGTATTAATTTAATTATTTTACGCCTATTCAATTTTATTGTGTGATTAGCTTTCTTATTGAAGTCATGGTTTCTTTAAAACTTCATGGTTTAAAACTTTAAAACATGGTTATTTCTTTAAAACTTCATGGTGTCTTTAAAAATGAAATAATTTGTGATCATTTCTCTTCTAGTTGCGTGTTTTCTTTTATGATACTTTAAGTTCACTTTCTTATTTCTTATGAAAAGTTACAAATAGTAAACAAATTAATTCTTCTTTAGCTTTCAACAATTGAAGAAAATCTAAATTTAATATTTAATGGAACAATTGAAGATTAAATGGTGCAATGAATATTAAATTTCTTTAATAAAAAGGTCATTATCGAGAAATATAGTTATTTATTTTTATTATCTAATTCTTAAATTATTGGAAATCATTTAAGAAGGTGAAATTTACAGAAATGCATTATTGTTTAATATGGAATTATAAATTGCAGAACTTCTCCCTCATAATGCACTAGTGACTGCTGAGCTTTGATGCAAAAGACATTCTTTGTTAATCCTAATGCATGTCATATTTAGTGATTGATTTTATTGCATTTCTTTTTCCCTTATAAAATACAAAATTAAGAGTGTGAATAGTTATCTTTTAAAAATGTGATTTCCATTTCATTAGCTTTTTTAATTGTATTTTATTTTTGTACATTTAATACAAATGTTTATTTTATATACTTCTGCATTTTGCCTTATTTTATTATATATTTCAGTTACCGATGAATCATTTAATAACTTATCATATTCTGGAAACTATTTCTTTCTTGTTGAGCCTAGATTGCAAGTGAGTGAATTTATTATTTATTGATTGGTTGAAAGAAAAATTAATGACTAATTAGCTCTAATGTCAATGATTTATGCCTTACTGAATAAAATAAAACATAAAAATATTTAGCAATCTTTTTATCTAACTGTTGTATGTTTTTTTTTAAGCCTTTGCCACCTGTTCAGTGCCCTGAGTCAATGGAAATCTATGAAAAACATCTTAATCTTGCACGTGAATTATTTCGTTATAGAAAAGAAATATCATTGCTTAAAGAAAGAAAGTAAGTATAAAAAGTTAATACATATCATAATGAAAATTTCTTGCTGATGGTAGAATAGAAGAAAGGGGTAAAAAAAATGAATTGAATGTGTAGTTGTGCATAACAGATCAGAAATGATTAATAATTATTTAATTATTCCTGATCTTAATTAAATGTAAAATGTAAATGTTTTTTTTTTTTGAGTAACATGTTTTATTCTGTTATAGCAAGAACCACACGACATCATACAGATTCCTAGTAGCCTCCATGTAATTATTTGCTCAATAGACATATTTCTTAATGAAGTATTAAATGTGTCTCTCTCCATAGGGGTTACATGAGCATTTACTTTTGGCATATATTATTTTCCTTCCTTCTTGCAGTCATAATTTCATATTTCTTTGATGTGCTCTGAAAAATACTCATAATTGGACATCAGAGTGACTTTTGATTTTTAACTGAAAGATGAAAACTGTATGACCAAGAAAGGTTCAAAGAGAGATTCTCTCTCTCATGATCAATCAAAATCAAAAAAATGAACCCTCATTAGTTTTTTCATGGTATACATAACAATAATTCTTAATATTAATACATCAACTAAAAATTCAAAATTTAATTTTCAAGATTGTAACTCATGATTTATAATTCTTTTTTAATTTCATATCTGAGTTTGATTTTTTCCCCTGTGTAGCTAATGGAATCAATTATTTTTTTTTCCTTCAATGAAAAATTTCTTTAAATACTTCTGTTATTTGAATTCTTCTTTTTTCAATTTATTTATTTAAATTCTTCTGTTATTTGAATTAAAATTTCTTTAAATACTTCTGTTATTGTTCTTTAAATACTTCTGTTATTTTGAATTATTTGCACAAGAACCATTTATTGAGTACATTATTCTGGAGTTGTTTTTTAAAATGGACCTATGTATTGCTCAATGAAACTCCTCAATGATATTTAATTCTTTCAGTGTTTTTATAATTTATTATATTAATTTGATACTTTCTGTTTTGAAAATACATTGCCATTTTGTTTCAACTAAGAACACTTGAGATATTTATTGATTCAATCTAAAATTATAATATTTATGGAAGGATTAGTTTCACCATTAGGTTTTTCCCCTTTCAGAAGAAATTGCTTCTATTCATCAGGTAGTTGTAATTAGGGAATTTGCAAATAAGACAAATTTCAAAATACTCTGAGAAATGATATTCTCTCACATACATAGCGTAAATTATAAAATAGTATTCTAAATTTATTTTCAGTCTTAAACATAGAGAATTAAAGTTGAAGTGAACTACATTTGTTCAAATATACTCAATAAAACTGACTTTCTATAATAAATTGTATTTTAATTAGTAATCATAATTGATATCAAAATATAAAAAAATATGACAAACTTAGCTCACATTTAAATTGTATTTTAAATGTAAATGTATTAAAAGTATTCAGGAAACATTATGGACCAATTTAATTTAATTTTGTTGATTTTATAAAATTAATCAAATTTTCTTATATATTTAGTTATGAATGCACATTTGATAAAAGTTGTTTGAAAAGGGATCAAGTACTTTGGTACAGCTCTATATTTAGATGTTAATCTTTTCTTAAAAAAAACAATCATGCTGTGCCTGCTTGCTATACTAAGAAATTTGAGTGGCTAATTGAATATTTTCAAATTTAGTAAACAACTGTTTTGAAATAGCTTTCAACTGAAGGTACTTTTAATGAAATTTGTATGCCAGTTTAGAAAGCTATGTACATTTTTCTTTCTTAAATATCTGGCTTAATCAAAATAGAGAAGGTAGTATAAAATGCTTACACATTGGATATTTTTTAAAAAGAATTTATTTGAAATGTTACAAAATGTCTTATCATTGTTCATGGTCATCTGGTAGTTCATTTGTATAGAATAACACATTTTTATTCAGAAAGATCTGCATAATATACTTCCTTGCTAATAGATGAAGTATATAACAAAACCATTGTTTGACTTCCTATTTGCTTTTTTTTTTTAACATTTAGTATTTTTAACAAAATATTAATATTTCTGCATTTCAACTTTATAATCAGCATTACTTACTAAAACATCTTTTCTTTGTCTGCCAATGTAAGTATATAATTGTATATAATAGGAAGTGGTGTATTTCTCTTTTAAATGTATTCTGTTTAAAATTATTTTTATTTGATAGTGTTAACTGAAACTTAGAAAATTTTGTTTCTAATTTAAATTTTCCCCCCTTCTTTAGAAATGAACTGGAATCTCAACTTCAAGATAGGGATGATTCAAGTTCTTACATTGATGAATATTTTCAACTAAAAAAAGAAAATGTATGTTGTTTTATTATTCAAAACTAATTTACTGGTTTTTTTAATTAGAAATATTTTTTACTATTATAATCTTTGAATGCAATTACTTTTCTTAGGGCTTTAATATATTTTTTTATAAAATGTATGCTAAATTTGCCAAAATTAGTTTATTCTTTGCTTTTTTTTTTCATCCAGTATTAGCTTATTAATCTGGAAGGTGACAATTATAATTCTCTAGAATTTCTTAGAATAGATTTTTTAAAATAGAAAAATCATTCAGAAAAATCTTCTAAAAAGGAACAAAGCTTTTTCAAAAGATCGAATGTCTATATTTATATCTAATTATTTATATCTATTCTATTATATCTTTGAGCAACCTTCAAAATATATTTATGTCACAGGCTTAAACTTGAACCATGCTGAAAATTTCATCGCAGTGTAATTTACATTGTGATGACACATATTCTTGTTTCATCCATTTGTTTGTAGGACTTGTTTAGGAAATTACCAGACATCAGGCCTAGTTTGCACATACAGCCATTGGCAGTAACCAAAAGCCAAATCTGCAGCACATTATCTTTTATGGAGTGCTCTGAAACTCTTTAGAAGATACTGTTAATCTTCACTAAGATCAATTTTATTTGTAGTGATTTTATTTAATTCAATTGCTTAATAGTTTTCAGTGAGTGCTTTGGCAGTTTGCCAAATTTCCTAGAAAATAACACAAATCTTGTCATCTTTCTGTCTAAGTATTCTAACAAAATCTTAGAATAACAATACATTCAAATGAATCAAGCAAATGATCTATTGCTGTGGATGCTGATGGGAGGGTCATTATGTGATAACATCTTTCCATCAACTACTTATAGCTATGTCATAACAGCCAAACTAATATTTTATCACCTATCAGACCCATACATTATATTAATGGTTACATTATTCTGAGATACATTTATTTCCTTATTTTGGTTAAAAGATAGGATCTTTCCTACAAAATACATTTTCACTGTTACTATGAATTGGTTCATATGTTGTCTGATAGCTTCTCATTAAATGAAATACTGCAAATATGGTTGTAAAGCCCCAATTTTTTACTTAAATTCAATTTTTCGATATTTTGCTTAAATTCAAAATGTTTCATGTCCTATCTAAATATAATATTTCCATTATTAGACAGCTAAAATGTATTATCTAAACATTATTAGAAGCAAAAAAAATCTTAAATATTTACCCTAAAAAAGTATAAATTAACCCCCCCCCCCCCCAAACTTTAGACTTGGAATGTACAGAAAACTTGCGATATAAATTCTTTTCAATATTTTTCTGTTGATTAGCATGTGAAAATGCAACTTTTAGTGTTCAGTTCTAAAAGAATAGATTTTTCTCTCAACCCTATTATGCATAGTTTTTGTTTTATTAGGGAATGTAGACTGGACATACAGTCTTAGCCTGGTTTTAGGCTTCCATATTTAATGTTTTCCATTTCTTTTTGTTGGTTTGATTCAATATTTTGTTGGTTGGCATATCAATACATACAAAATGTATTGATATGCTAAAATTTATTTATTTGAAATTTAATTTTTCAGCAATTTACAAACCTCTAGGCAGTTCTGAAAGAAAAAAAAGTTGAATGCAAATGGCTCACAAGCATCTTGGAAACTCAATTGCAGGAGTTAAAATAATTTTAATGGTTTTTATGAACTTAAAAAAAATTTAAAGAAAACTTATGGAAATATAAGTGCAAACAAAAATCCATTTTGGATCGCATATTTTAGTACTAAGCTGTAATTATTCTACATTTGGAGCAACTGTTTATTTTTATTGCAAATGCAATGTTATGTATTGAAATGCCAATATTTCCTGCAGAAAAAGAAGCATCTGTTTCATCTGAGGTAACATTTTAACCATTTTATGAAATAGAAGGAATTTAAAAGATTGTTACATTATATTTTAACTCTATCATCCAGTGAATAAATAGAATTACAAAGAGTCCTATTAACAGAAAATACTATTATACAGTATGAATATGAGATTTTCATGTGAATATGAGGAACTAATCAAAATACTTTAACACATCGTCTTACATGCTGAATTTTTTGTAATGTAATTTATATTGGCTTGCTGGTCACTGGTAACCCCCATTCCAATCAAGGTGTTGGTATTAATGATGTAAATTGTGATATATATTTTTTTCCTTGAGCTTACTTATTGATATAAGTGGTTTTCTTCCATTTTCACTACTGATTGTTTGATCCCACGAAATGTATAAATTTTGAGTAATGTTATACATTACTTTTTTGGTATATCTTGTAAACTTTTATATATCTTGTAAACTTTTTATATCTTGTAAATATATCTTGTAAACTTTTTAGGCAGCCTTATGATATTCAGAATATATTGTCTGCATTATGTTAAGAAATATCAGAAGTAAAATAAAATATTTTCTTTCTATGGTTTAAAGTTTTATATATATATTTATTTTTCTTCTATAATTATATTTTGGAAATCTAAGGTATAAGAGCAGTATAAATAGACATTAAAAAATTCTTATTATTCATTATATATTTTTATTTTATTTCATCAGTTACTTATTCTTAATTTTATATTCAGGAAAGCCTTTTGCAATTGCGTCAAAATCTTAAAAGACAACTAGAAATTATAAGAAACAAGCAGCAGCGAAACTCGGATGGCTCTGATAGAACAAGTGGTGATTGGGTAATTGTTTGACTTTATTAGCATGAAATTAACTGTTCAAGAATTTAATTTGGTATCTGTATTTATAATTTATTGGAATGAACGTTTCTGTTGTTTTCAAATTCTTGTTATTTTTTTTGTGTACCATGGTTATAATTGCTTAAAGAATGATAGTACATTTTTCTAAATTTTCTGTGTGAAATTAATAATGAATTATTTATAAGATTAAAAACAGTTTAAACAAAAAGTTAAAAAGTTATTCTGGCACCAAAACTCTGACACATTTTTCCTCGTTGAAATAAAAAGAAATTGATGATTAGTTACTCATAATTTTTTCAGTTTCTACTATGTATTTTAAAATTCTTTGGAATTTGTTTGAATTATATTTATTCAAAGATCAGTGGGAAAATAATTCAAATCAAGTTCATCTGCATTTTACATATTCATTTATTTTTTTAATCTCAAATTACAAATAGATAAAATAAATTAATTATCTTCATTGTAGTTTTAATTTATTAAAAGATTCTTGTCAAATATCTTAAATTATAGCCTTTCTTATAACAATAATCAATTGCAATAGTGAAGTTTAAAAAATACATTCATTCTTTAGACAATTATACTTTTTTGTATTATAGAATGCTTTTCATATTTGTGTTATGGATTTTTATGGGAATGTTTTCTTTTAAAAGAATATTTTTCAAAAAATTCTACCTTTGTTTAATATTTTTATTATTATTAAAATTTTTTTAAGTGTGTGTGATGTAAGTAATGTATTAATTTTTCTTTTTGTTAATTTATTCTAATGAATAATGCTGCAAATGTATTGAAAATGTATATATTTCAATATTAATATTTCATCCAGAGTTATTTATTAACTCAAACTTATGCTATATCTGATATATATCCAAGTCTTTGGAGAAATGGTCCAAGGACTATTTACTACTCAGAAGTTTTCAAATTTTATCATTTTTAAAAGAAAGATTAATATTTGCTTAATTGCTCCAGGCTCATTTAGTGATAGATTAAATGAAAGGAATATCTAATGTGTACTTTTTAAAATACTCTTTGTATTTCTTATATTAAATTATTAATGTATATTTGAATATGTAATACATAAAAAGAAATTGCTAGAATTTTTTTTTATATATATAATTGAATGGATTAAAAGAAGAATCCTCCAAATTCCATCTTTTCAATTTGATTATTATTATTTATTTATTATTCTTTAGGAATTAGTTTGATAAATGTAGAACTACATGGCACTATACCAGTCTCTCTTCATTGGTTCAATTCATTTTTTTCTATTTGAATGAGTCGCAAGAAACAGTATTGGACCAAACTTAAAATTTGATTATATGAAATTGAGAATTTTATACAATTTCTCTTCTCACCTATTTAGTTAATGCTTTCAATTATGCTTAAGAATTTCTGGAAAATAACTTAATTTTTTTAATTAATTTGAAAAAAAATCAAATATTCTTCCTTTAACAAATGATTTACATCATTTGTACTTTTTTAAATAAACATATAAGTTTTAAAAAATAGTTGCATAACATTTTTAAGTTTGGACTTTAATTCCTGCTGACGCACATAGTTTGCATCATAAATTATCCATATCTAGTTTATAAATTTCTATTCTTCTTTTCTCAGTACTACTGCAATTTCACATCTTTGCCTATATATTTTTTTCTTGCTGTTTGTAATTGTCTTTAAAAAACAAATAATTTGGTTCTTGAATGAATGAAATCTTTTAAATGAAAGCACTTTAAAGTTGTGCTTACAATGCTTGTTTATCTCTTTTTAGATTTGGACCATGTGTTTAAATAAATAATGTCTTTTATCTTCAATCATGTTTTTAATTTGCTAGGAAAGCAGATGGAAACTATGAAGAAGAATTTCTCCAAGAGGGATTTTTTTTATGTGAGAAACATATTAATTTCTCTTGAACCTATATGAACTTTATTTTGAGACCTGGTATTCCTAAAATTCAAAATGGCGAATGAGAAAGGAAAAAAAAAATCAAAGGAGCTACTTACTGGAACTGAATCGTATGTGGATGATTTGTTTTGATAATGATGATTCATTTTTAAGATTTGCTCAGATTTTTCCCTTTTAAAGATGTGCTTCTTTGGATGATTTTTTTCTTATGGGCTTACTTCAAATGCAAGAGATTTTACATGCACCTAATTTTTTAATGCTTTTGTTTCAATATAATTTGCTATAACTGAGATAAGGGATCTCAACTGCACTTATACATTCTCTCCCCTCCCTCCCGCCTTCACCTAATTCAGGTATGTTTTGCATAGCACTATTCAATTTTTCTTTATTGGTGCTTTCATTTTCACCTGTTACTTTTTTTAGAACCTTCTACTAATTTTAGTGGGTTTTTTCCCCCTTGTTTTGCTTTTTTTTTTTTAACCATTTAACACATGTCCATTTCCATAACTATAACATATATATGCGGGTCACTTTTACCACAAATTGTAAAACAGTTATGCCTTATTATATTGACTCTTCTAGTTGAAAAATAAGTTGTCCTGAATAAATGAAAGAGAATACATATATTAAAAATACAAATTCAATTATCTACAAGAACAATGAAGATTTATTGACTCTATTTTGTAATAAACTTTTCTACCTTCATTTTATTTATTATTATTATTTTTTACTTACACTATTCACTTAGTAAAAACTTTCTTTGAATAAAAATACTTAAATTATTAAAACAGCACTAAGTTTGCATTTATTTCTACCACATTCATAATATTAATCGAATTGAAAGCATTAACATCTCATTGAGTAGATATGTCCTTAAACCTTAGTAAAAAGATTAAACTTTTTTATTTTGTGGAAGGTGCAAAACAAGAGGGCCAGTCAGCCAGAAAAATTATTCTTCCCAATATCTCTGTTCTTTCTTTTAATAGAATATGGCATGTCTTGTGCTTTATAATGTAATGAAGAAAGCTGAAGATTGCAATATTTTTTTCTTTATATGCTTTGTTTACAACAAAATTAAAAGAATGAGAATACATTTATCTCTCTTAAAATTCATAATACATACATTATTTGATAGGGGTTTTTTCTGTATTGTCTCTTTTGAATTGTGTGCACTTCACTCAAGGTTTTACCATCCCTGCAACACATGATGGAACCCATATTCCTTAGAACTGCATCTTTCTTCCCCAGAACAGTTTTTAGTTAGTCAAATATCTCTATATTTAGTTAGTCAAATATCAAAATAAAATTAGAATAGTCTGGTCCGACTATTCTAATTTTAAAAAGGCAATAAAAGAAATCACATGGAGCTAAATCTGGACAACATTGTGAGTATTGCATATTCTCCATATTTTGACCTAATACTGTATAAAGGCATTATTGTATGATGTTGCGATTTTCAATGATGTAGGTACCAACTAAAATGACAGATGGCAATGGAAATTATTTTGCTTCTTGTGCTGTGTATTAAATGCTTACTGCCATGAAAGTTGCCTTTTTTGGACTTATACTTGCTCATTTTTTAATAATTTGCTAAAGCTTTTTACTTTTTCTTATGTATAATTATGAGCACTGAATGTATATTTCAGATTATTAGTTTGTTTTTACAAGTTTAATTTTGGCAAGAATAACATGCATGTTTATTTACATACATGTTCATTATTTTAACAAGTCATTCTTCTACTATAATACCATGAAGAGCCTGGAGAAATACTGCTTGTGTGCATTTTTCAAAATATATCTGTATAGATTTTCATTCATTAGTTTATTTATGTTGAATTCTTTTGTATTTCAAATCAAATGACTGCTCATTTTGTTAAAAGGATGAATCAAAATTTAATCTGTGCCTATATAGAGATATATATTCACATTTTAAAAATTCTCTTTTAAAGTACAAGGTTATTATTTTTAATCTTGCATTCACTTTTTAGTGTTGTGCATATACTGATGCTGCATACTACTGAAATTATAATGCGGATGCAGTATCACAGTTTTCAGTATAAAAAAACTTATGATAATAAACTGGAAGAAGCTAGACAAATATTTTAATAATAAAATATTTGTATATTTTAATCTTAGTATAGTTTAAAGATTTTTAACTTGCTATAGAATTTTGGTTATCTGATATGAATATGGAATGATATAATAGGATAATAAAATAAATGTAATAAAAAAATTAAAAATCATACTTTTATTGTTATTAAACATTTATAATATACTAAAAGTAAAGAATCAGTGTTATAGAATGCCATGGAATTGAAAACATATTAAATCAATCATTTAAATAGTAATTAAGTTTTGAAAATACTATATTGTCATTGAGAACACACACATATGCAAAATTTTAAATCTGCCACATCAGGAAAAGAGTGAAAAATCAATTACAAAAGTTCTTCTTTATAAATATGAGGTATGTCGATAAAATTGTGTGAAGAATATCTTTCATGATATGCTATATTTCAAGATATTAACAGAACATATGCATCAAATAAATAAACATTTAAGTCCATATCATAGTGGAAAAGTAAAATATAATTAAAATAATCTATGGAAGCTAAACAATTATGATATCTTAAAAAGAAGTTATGATAATAAGGTTAATGTTTTCAGTGATCTATCATGTGACAGATGACAGACATGATCTTTTTTGCGAAAAATATCAAGTCCATGTTCCTCTTTTGTTCTGTATATATATTTCAAGGTTACTTCTATGGCTTTCAGTTCATACTCTGTTTCATTTTTAGCATTCTTACATCACCCGTTTTTATTATCCCTCTCGGGGTTTGCAAATTCGTCCATCATATCAAGAAAACTAATTCCTTTTATAGTAATTTAACAGCATTCAGTGCCACAATGGTCAAATCAACTTGCAGTCAGTGGCAACTGAAACTTTGTAAATACCAACGAAAATAAAACTGCTGACTCCATTACTGTTTTAAATTGTTCAGATTCAAAGTCCTTTAACTGAGAATACTGGCAAAAAGTGTTTTATATTTTTTACTGTTTAAATTTAAAAAATCTTAATTAACCCTTTTTTGCATGATTTTTTTGTGTGATATAAATCAAGGTGATATAATGCGCTAGATTAAAGGAAAAATTATTTTAAAAAATCCTAGTATAAATATATAATAAAAACAGTATGATGGAAATGTCCATCATCATGCAAATTTACATATTTAAGCTCAGTACAAAATCTTAAATGTCCCTCTTTTCTAAATTTCTCCACTAATTATCATTTTTGTTAGCAAAAAAATTTCAGATTAGTTAAAAAAAATTAAGAAATCATATATTTCTTCCAACCACAACAAACAGCAGAATGACAATTCACACCCACTATAATGATTGTGATGTTTGATTTTTTTTTTAAACTGCTATATTCCTTATTACACAATAGTCATGAAAAAAGTTGCCAGCAACAGCCAATTTACAGTATAACTGTTTTGAGTGCATTTTTTTGTTCACTAAATGTTATAATGGAAATTTCCATCTTCGTGAAATTTTAACTTGAGGGTCAATTTTAACATTAAGTACCAAGCTTGTTTGATTGGTTATTGTGTCTTTCTTTTATCCTATTTCAGAGATATTCTCTGGCCAGAGAGAAATGATATCTTTTGTGCCAGTCGGCTTTTATTTCACAAAAATCGAAGCGGGATAAAAGATGAAGAAACATTACATATTTTGAATAAAAATGTAGCAATATGAATTAAAAAGAAAATAAATATTAGCAGAAAAGAGTGCTAAATGAAAGAAGCGCCTGACAAAGAATTGTGGATTGCACTTTTCTTGTTTACTGCATATTATCGCTTCTGTCATCTAAAAGTGATAGGTCAGCTTTTTGAACAAAATGTATAATTCTTGTAATTTTTTTAGAAATTCTTTCTGTTCCCTTAATTGTTTGTGGTTCATGTTCCAGAGCAGTTTAATTATATCTTTTACAGTTTTTAAACTAATATTTAGATACATTCTTTATTATTTCCAAATTATTTATAATGCATTAATAAAAAATATATATAATTTTTTATTACATACCATCAATTATTGTTGACTGACATAGTGCTTAAAGTGTTAATAAATGATTTCTGTAAATTGGTTTAGAATATACAAACTTTTTGGAATAAATAACTTATTTCATTAACATAGTACCTGTTTTCACTATCCTAAAATAATTTCATTAAGCTTGTAGTAATGAAGTATTTATTTTACTTTATTTCATGATGATTTTTTTTTTAATTTTCCTGAAGTGCGCTAAAGTCTTTGTTGAATGTTCTTTATCCATTATTCTGTCTGTAAATTTGTTTGTTACATTGTATGTGTGTTTGAATAAATCTATTTTTCTTAAATTCATTCATGAGTATGTCTGCATTCTTCTGTTGATTTTTACTTTTTTTTTCTTAACAATCCTTAGAAATATATCTATTTATTAACATGATAACACAAAAATGCAACGATTGGAAGAAATTTGCCATGTAGTGTTTATTATTTAAATTATAAATTTCTATCAATTCCAAATGTTCAAAAAATTCTTAATATCTTGTGATTATATTTAAAATATAAGTGTTTAGATTTCAGTTGCAAAGAATGATGTACTAGGGCAAATGTGATGGCATTTTATACATAAGATGGAAAGCTGACTAATAAATGAGCAGTGGCATAGTAAGTGGGTGCGGTGGAGGTCAAGGGGATGCACACATTCCTAGTGCAAATCTTAGGGTGCGCGATACAAACAAAACATTAAACTCATTTTACCAGTTTTTAAAATTAGTTACGACAAGAGTGTGAAAAAATATCATGCCTTAATGCCTTGCTAAACGAATGGTCATCATTATCTTGTTAAATAAAAGATGCCGGTAGGACGAAAAAAATCATATTTCGCCCGGGCGCCATTTACCTTTGCTACGCCACTACCGACAGAAAACTGATAATTGCCAGGAAATCCTGGGTGACAGGAAAAAGTCGGAAATATTTACTTAAAAAATTTTTTCGCTGATTTTTACTAGGCACGACCATTTGATGGTCTTATATCATAAGTAGAATGAAACATGATTGGCTAACAAAATAATAATAATAATAATAATTGATTGGAAGTTAGAAACGGAGGTCATACTTGTTTCTGTGCAAGCACCGAGAAGTTTCCATCTAAATTTCTGAGACTCCGAATGTCGGCTATGTTTGAGAAGTTCCTTCAATTCGGAATCACAGCTATTATGCATCCAGTTCATGATGAATCAACTAAATGGCTCATTACGTGTATGTCACCTGTTATATATGTTTATCGATATATTATTTTAAAAATTTACTTTTTCATTATAGATTTCTTTCTTAATTTACGGGATTATCATGATTATTGAATGTTTCATGTTGATGGATTCATCATTTTTAGATCGAATCGTAAATTTCATGATTTACTGTAAAGGATTTAGTAAGATTCTCCTCAACAGAATCATCGAATCCAGATTTCCCATCAAATTTGAAACTTGGTTAATGATATTAAGAATCTTAGACTTCTGTCTTGTTCGGGAGATGAGTGTCCTGCTGGATGGCATGACATATCATTTCCTGCTACACTTTTGTGGTATTAAGTTCGAGTATGGAAGCCGACGAATAGTTTTTTTTATTCATTATTTTTTTCCTTCAAACTTCTATGATTATTGCGAATTCGATAAATTTTCATACTTAATAAAAAGGAAATTTGACCTCAAAATATCTATAAATTTAATTGAAATTTTAAGTGTCAATGTCCTGCACATGCGCAGAGATCATGTGTATGCTTAGCATTGTGCATTTAGAACCAGATTTCCATCACATTAGAAACTTGGTGAGTGGTACAAAGAAACTTCGACTGCTGTGTTGTTCGAGGGATGTGTGGCTTGGTGGATAGCATGACATGCCATTTTCCGATGCTTTTTAGTTTTCTTAAGTTCGAGTCTGGAAAAAGACGATTATTGTTATTTTTATTCATTGTTTTGATTTTTTAAATTGTTTTTCTACATAGTTATTCTATAATTACTATGAATTCGGCAAATTTTCATACTTAGTGAAATAAAATTTGACGTCAAAATATCTATAAATTTAATTGAAATTTTAAGTGTTGATGGCTTGAACATGCGCAGAGATTATTCGTATGCTTAACATTGTGCATTTTTGTTGGCAATGTTCTGTGTTGACGGCTAACCGTGTCTGATATCATTGCAACTCGTGCTTGTTGCTTATTTGTCGTGACGTCATAGACGATTAGTTATAAAATGTATTTTTCTTTCTAAGAATTTTTAAGCAGGATTGTAAGCAGCAGGAAAGGCATCTCCTGTGTTCATGATAACTTTTTTTTTTTTTTTTTTTGCTTTTTGACTTAAGTGATGGTCGTAACTTTTTCTGATGTGCCTTTGCTTAATAAACATTAATTTATTTCTACTACTGTGTAGTTATTGCTTCCCGAATGCAAACGTTCTCTGCATAAAGCATAGGTTACCGTCAAATTTCCGGTAACATAAATTTGACCGATTTAACCAAGCACACGCAGTAGTGACCAGGCAATCCGGCTGTGACCCATTTAACTTAGCACACTCGGAAGGAAAGCATGAAGTGCAGTCCAGTCTTCTGTCAGTGACCCGACTCCAGAATATCCAGTATTTCCAGGAAGGTCTACATCTGATTTTTTGTTTGTTTGTTTACTTCACCAATGGTTTTGTGACGAGGGCTGGCTGTCATCAATTTCTACTTTTTTCTTACTAAAACTTTGAATATGGAAGAATATGGAAGCTGTTTGAATAGAGCGCATTCAACTACTTAACAAGTCGAACTGGAACTAGTGGAATGAAAATGTGAAATTCCTCCTTATGGAACGAAATCACCCTTGGATGAGACTACTGCTAGATGGCCTTATAAGTACTAATATAAACAACGACAGGATAGGGCTCTAGCAACTATATACTACGGTATTGATGAGCAATACAGAACTTTGATATCTTCAATTACAAGTGCATCCAAAGCGTGGATTATATTCAAGGAACAATTAGAATCTGTTTCCACAGCATCTGTAATACGATTATTAGATGAATTTTTCTCTATTAAGTTTAATCCTGACATTGATAGTATTGCAGTATTTATTGCTGGAATTTGAAAGATGCTGGATACCCATTAGACGATATATACAGCGATTTCCAAGCAATCGGGACACTTCCTCAGGAGTTTCAAGGATAGTGCAAATTTTGTACCGTTGGCCTGATGAGGAAAAAATTGAAATCGAATTCATTGCTGAGGAAAATCGGTTAAAACAGTTAAAAATGATTTAAGTAAGTTAGAATTGAATGATAATTCTGTATGTGCTTATGCTGCTAGTAAATTTAGTAAACGGAATATTTCTGAAAATTGTACAAGTCTAAATTTAAGAAATCTAAAATTAAAGATGAAATAGGGCCTTGCTATTTTTGTAAATAAGAAAGGCATTTAAAGCGAAACTGTAAATATTTAAGTACCAATGCCTCAAAATTTAGTGCATCTAATTTAAATTATTGTTTTGAAGAAAATTGGGGAAAAGCGAAATTTTTGTTACCGAGACTAATGTAAATGATAAATTCAATTGGATTATTGATACTGCTGCTACACCACATTTCAGCAGTAATTAAAAAAAATTGTTTAGTGATTTAAAGAAAATTGAAGGTAAAGCTATATCGTTAGCCGTAGGTGGATTAGAAAGTCCAATGAAAGGTATAGGTACTGTTAAATTTCATATGTTAAATGGAAGAGAGCATTCTACTACTTTAAAAAACGTCACGTTTTCACCTAAATGGAGACGAAATCTATTATCAGTGCCTTCATTAGAAAAAGCAAACTGTACCTTTAAATGTGCAAATGGTATATTATGGTTTTTTGTTCCCGAAGGTGAGAAGTCATTCTTTGCTGAAATGTTTAATGACTTGCATTTCTTAAAACATAGATATGTTAAAGATGTGTGTAAGAATGTAGAAAGTTCTAATGTAAAAGTGGGAAATATGCATTATTCTGGAAATGTTGTGCTGTGGCATAATCGATTTTGTCATATGAATATTGATTATTTAGTCCAAACTAGTAAAGTTTCGGCAGTAAATGGCTTACCTAAATTCAAGAATGAGAAATTAAACTGAGAAGGTTGTAAATGAGCTAAAACGAAACGTCTGTTTTAAACCTATTGGTAGAATAAGAAATACTAGACCCTTGCAGTTGGTACACATGGACGTATGTGGTCCTTTACCAGTTGTGTCGTGTGATGGAACTAAGTAATTTTTGTCCATCACGGATGATTTTTCCAGAATGGTGATCTGCTTTCCTCTTAACTTAAATCTCAAGTTTCTGAATGCTTTAAATCTTTCCAAGCTGATGCTGAAAGAGTTTTGAATCGTAAAATATTAAGTGTACGATGTGACAATGGTCTAGAATTTTGTCATACTAAATTTCCAAATATTTAAATGAACTATGTATTAGATGAGAGAGAACAAATACTTCCACACCTGAGCAGACCGGTGTATCTGAACGATTTAATTTAACTGCTATTGATTGTGTTAAGGCTATGCGTAATGCCAGTGGAATTGAAAAATGTTTTTGGGCAGAAGTTTTAGTCTGTTTTATTTACGTTAAAAACAGAATTTGTCATAAATTAAAAAATAAAACCCTGTATGAGCTTTATTTTGGCCGTAAGCCAACTGTCGTATCTTAAGTTATTTGGATGTGAGAATTACCAAGCAGCTTAGGAATCAATTAGATTTACATGCAAAACACGGGATAATGCTTGGCTATGCTCGTTCAACTAGAGGATTGGTTATTGGATGAGAAGTTAATTGAAACTTGTAACGTACTTTTTGATGAATCTAAGACTTTCAAACGGCATTTTAAACTTAATAAAGTGCCTGTGCTTTGTAAACATTAATTTATTTCTTCTACTGTGTAGTTACTGCTTCCCGAATGCAAACATTCTCCGCATAAAACAAAACTTACCGTCAAGCTTCGGTAAAAAATTTTTAACCAGATTTCCACCATATTTCAAACTTTGTTCATGGTATTAAGAATGTTCGACTACAGTGTTGATCGAGAGATGCGTGGCCTGGTGGAAAGCGTGACATGCCATTTTCCGCTACTTTTTGGTGATCTTAAGTTCGAGACTGGAAGCCGACGAATAATTTTTTTTGATTAATTATTATTTCTTTCCTCCACACGTATTTTATAGTTAAAACAAATTCGACTACTTTTCATACTTCCCAAAACTAAATTTTATCTCAATATATCTATAAATTTATTTGAAATTATAAGTGTCGATGCAGAGATCATCCGTATGCTTAGCATTGTGCATTTTGAACCAGATTTCCATCACGTTTGAAACTTTTTTAATGCTATTAAGAATCTAAGACTGCGATATTTTTCGAGGGATATGTGGCCTGGTGGATAGACTGCCATGTTTCTATCTTTACTTTTTGGTGTTATTAAGCTCGAGTCTGGAAAAATTGCAAGGCATTACTTGAACCACGAAAGTGGGAGCCGTCTTCAGTGTAGATTATATTTTTTGACATCTCCTAACGAAGAAAAATCCTTTTAAAACTACTGTGGATAAGGAATTGATTAATTCGAGATGGACAGCCCTAGAAATGACAAAGGTAAAAAGGACAATTCACTTCTTTTCCCCGCAACTCTAAATCAACGGGTCTGCCGAACCATTCCCGCTGATTTCAAAGCTCCATCAATTTTTATTCTGTTTTTAGGAAGAGATCCTAAAGGTATCCAGCAGGTTTGGCTTTAAATCTTTTGCAAGTAATACAACGAGAGTTTGCTTCTTTTACTATTTTACTGACAGAAATGATCCAACAACTTTCCCTCAAATTCGAAATGAGAGTTCGGAGGCCAGCATGCCGCAACAAAGTTTTTTTGTTGTGTATATCGACGAATAATTTCATGGTCACTCGTAAACAGTACTAGGCACATTAAATTCATCTACTAGCATAAGTTTAGTTCTAACTTTATTAACATTTGAATCATCTTTGAATGCTTGCATATTTTTCAATGTTTCCATTTGGCTTCCTGCAAAACTTTCCTTCTTAATAAGCTTTAGTAAAGAGTTTTCAGCTGATTGACCCTCTTCATAGGTTAGATCCGTTTCCTTAAATGTTTCCTTAAGACGACAGTTTTTAATGAAACGGAATATGAAAGCAAGCATTCTTAATCTTCATATATTTTGAGAAATAAAATAAATTGTCAGTAAAGTGAACTGACTCCACTCTACTGACTATTGTTTTCCTTTTTTCCGATTCAAATTTTCATCAATAATTTTATTCAAAGACCAGAGTTTTTGTAATTTCCATAACCATCCTGGACCTTACCACCAATTGCTCTTCAATAAAACCTTTGCATCGCAACCTCTTGAAAGATGGTCTGACGGATTCGTATGACCTGGCAAGAAATGCCATTCATTAGAATTGGTATATTTTCTTATTTCTGTGATCTTGTTTCTTACAAATGTATCCCAAGAACCCAACCATTTAATCCAAGTTACAGCGGTCTAGTCAGTCTAAAAATATACTTCATTAAATTGTACCTCAAGTCCATCTGCATCGACAATGTCTCAGGGCAATCAATTCTTCTAGTCTTGAAAAATCTTTCCACCATAAGAACGTGAAATAGTCTCTGTCCATTGGATTAAGACTGATTTGTAAAAAGACCGTTTTAATATCTGACGTTATTCCAATAGCATTTTTACGAGATCACATTATAAATTTTGGCACTATTCTGATAAATTTGAATCTTTTCTAATTCAAGCTATTTCCTGTACAATCCTCTACAGCGGCATCGAAAACTGGGCGAATTTTTTTAGTTGTATCTCCATTCTTTATTACAGGATGATGTAGTAAATAGTGTCCGTTATTCTTATCTTTATCTACAACTTCGATAATCCTCTCCTGAATCCATTCATTAAACACGTCATCATATTCGCTTCAATGTCCTGATCGAATAAGAGTTTTTATAGTTGAAATCAAATGTTTCGTTACTAATTCTTTCTTAATTCCTAACTTTGTTTGTCCACTTTTTCACACCAAATATGCTTCCTATCTCTTGTCTTAATTTTTTAAAAATACTTTTAAGGAAAATTCTTTATCAGCTAGCTGCCTTGATTCAACTTCTTTAGGATTTCGTATACCGTTAATTTCGTCTTATCTAAAATGGTTGCATGAATAATATTCTCCAAAGAATTTCAATATTTTGTTTGTTTACCTTGAAGTGTTCATCCAAGATTTTTTTCCCATTGCTACTGAATTTTTATCAATGTGTTTCAGTCGATTCCATTAGTAATGTGCTAAGATAATCTGCTCCTATTAATAAACCTAACTCAGGAATATCTTCTCCCATATCACTTAACTCTATACTTTTCTATTTCATAATGGGTAAATTCGCTGGATTATGTACACGTGGAATAGCACCACATTTTTTTTTCTATTCTCATCTAAAACGGAAATGTTTTGCTTGAAATTTGAACACAAGCTTTGCAATGAAATGTTATAAACATTTTCATTGCCCCCCCCCCAAAAAAAATCCATGACTCAACACATTTTGATGGACTGGTTCTAGTTCTGGTTTATTCATAATATCTTTTCTCATGAGAGATTTCCGAGGATTTCTGATAATTATAAATCTATCTTTATAGATGATTTTCACCAATACCGTTAACAATAATGTAGATGAACTCCTCGGTTGCAAGAGAACATTGTCATCTAATTCAGGTGGTTGATTTTTTTTTAGTTTGATTTAAATTTGGACACATGTGTTTCTATGATATTTTTTCTTTCATAAAATGCACTTCAAATATATTCTGCAAATTTTCGAATCATGATTTGGTTTCAAATAGGATAATAGGCTTCCTTCTTTAATGTTTCTCTTTCCTCTTCGATTGACATATGAAGAGCTTTAAATTATTCTGACGTATTATAAAATGACTTAATACAAAATATGCATTGTTTTCCATTTTTATCAGTTCTTTCCTTTTCACTAGATACAACGCAACCCGCCGTAGGAATTTTATCTTTCTGCTTAATCCTTTGGAACTCTTGATCCTTCCCAAAACCGGATCGAGCAAGTTGTCATCTCTCATCGCTTTCAGCTTCCGATCGGAGATATTCTAATTAGTTTCCCAAAATATTCGGCTTGTCTTTATTTTCAACTCTGCTATGAGTTCGTTCCCTCTCTTTGATCTGGGGGCACTGCAGTGCCCCCGCCAAGTCGTGCAAAAACAAGCGGCATGCCGTACCATCCTTTTCTCGAAGCAGTTCAGGCCATTTTCGACCTTCTATAACTTTATTTTGAATAAAACTAGAAGCCTGAATTTTCGGAAACCAAGCAGGCATTATACAAACACGGTATATTTTAAATTTCATTAAATTTGAACCAGTAGTTTAAGAATTATAACTAGTCAAGGTTTGTGAATTTTGTCACTGACTGACTGACCGATCATCAAAACTCTAAGACACTTCTAGCAGACATAGAAGCTTTAAATTTAGAATACAATTAGTGTTTAGTGTATAAATCAAGGAAAAACTAAAATATGCGTGTAATAATGGACGGATCGATAAATTTCTCGAAGTTTCGAGCATTATCTATTTTGTCGGCAAATTCGTCGCCAAGTTTGTCACCAAGCTCTGGGATCACTGGCTCGGCATCCGACAGCATCCAATGCAGATTAATGTAAAACGGTCTTTTTCATGATGACACTATTCTCGCTAGGAAGCAAAATTGCAGGTTTGTAACAATATCTAATTTGAAATAATTCAATTTGAAGCTGCAAACGCAGTGGGTGACTTCAATCAATGAATCTGGTAGAAGAAGAGCAAACTGATCTTCATAGTATGATCGCAAAACTTAATGCCGATCAAAAGAGTCTTCGATATGATCACAAATAAAATGGACACAACTGATAATAATGCTGACGTTTTACGCTGTTTTGTGATTGGAACTGGTGGAACTGGGAAGAGCTTTTTAATAAAAACTCGGAAAGTTTGGGTTAAGACGTATTTAAGCAAAAAAATGGCAGTTAGTGCTCCAACAGGAATAGCTGCATTCAGCGTGAATGGATTGACTATACATAGACTATTGCAGCTGCCTGTAGAACACAAGCAAACACCGAAGTACAAGCCACTTTCTGATGAAGGGCTCCAAGTTCTGAGATCAGATTTGAAAGAAGTAGTGTTGTTTATCATAGACGAAGTGTCGATGATATCCAATGTTACTTTAACATATATTCATTTACGCTTATCTGAAATATTCGACACAAGCGACGATCAGATTGGGTGGTTTGGAAAAAAACATCGTATAGCTTTCGGAGATCTCTTACGGCTTCCACCGGTAAGAGAAAAGTCACCTTTTGAAAAACTATCAACTGCTGAAACTAGGTTTCCTCAGTATACCGAATCTGTGTATTGAACTGTTTATATACGATGAACTTATAATTAACATGCGACAACTCAATGATTCTAACTTTGTTGAAATGCTAAATAGAATAAGATTAGGTGTGACTACACAAAAAGACCGCGACTTACTTTCGACTAGATTAATAACTCTCAAATCCAATTCAAATGAAAACAGATTAATTGAAATAATTGAACACCTCTCAAAACTTCCTGGTGATACCGTTTGCTTATTACCTACAAAAAACATGTGTCAACAATTAAATACTGCAATGCTTAAATCTCTCCCACATCCCCAAATAAAACTTACAGCTGTAGATAGCATAGATTGCCCCATATACCTAACAAAAAGAGATCGTGAATGCATAAAAAAATATGAAGACGATGCTTCTATGACTGCAGGCCTCGAAGAGAACATAATTATAAAAATAGGAGCAAAAGTCATGTTAAGGCGAAATAGTGATGTAAGTCTTGGTTTAGTTAATGGTTCTATCGGTATAGTGCAAAGAGTAAAGGTTGATCCGGAAAATACAAAAATAATTAAGAAAATATACATTACATTTAATAAAGAACATGTTTACGAGCTTAGTCCGATCAAAAATAAATTTGAAATTAATAGAGCTTATGTTCATCGCGAACAGTTTCCCATATGTATAGCCTATGCTATAACCATACACAAAAGTCAAGGCCTAAGTCTAAATAATGCACTGATGGATATAGGTTCTGCAGTATTCACATCCGCGCAAGCTTACGTGGCACTTTCGAGAGTTACAAGTCTGGACCATTTACATCTAATAAATGTTGACTTTGGAAGTATTAAAGCGCAGTAATCTTCAATTTGTGAATACAACAGACTAAGAAGCATTTACCGTCTAGATTTGTCAAAAATTGTAACATCAAAGCTTACGAGAAAAACCCATAAAGACAGGGAGTGGGCTTTAAGAAAAAATGTAGCTGAAGCTCAAGAAGTAGTACCGGAAAAGAAAAAGAGGAAGACTACATATAAAAAGAAGTGAGACGCCATCAAAAACATAACTTATAAAAAAAACCAAGTCTCGCAACTCAGTTCTTCTATCGTAAAAAGTTGTGAGATCCATGTAATACCAATTTATTCAGTCCCTACTTAAGGGTCCTTCTGTCTTAAGTTATTACGTAATTAGCTAACTTAAAAACATCTTATAGTAACCATATCAATATTAAAAGTCTTTTATGGTTAAAATAAATAGACTGACTTGGCAATCGCACTAAACAATCTAATGTAATCTAATTTAATGTAAAGATACATTGTGATTTCATGCGATGGGCTCTCACCCCGAAGTTCACCGAGAAGCCAAGTCAATCTATTTATTTTAACCATAAAAGATTTTTAATATTGATATGGTTACTATAAGATGTTTTTAAGTTAGCTAATTACGTAATAACTTAAGACAGAAGGACCCTTAAGTAGGGACTGAATAAATTGGTATTACATGGATCTCACAACTTTTTACGATAGAAGAACTGAGTTGCGAGACTTGGTTTTTTTTACAAGTTATGTTTTTGATGGTATAAGATCTTCAGGAAGAGCAGATTCTTCTAATAGGTACAACATTGCTTCGTACTTTTCAGTTGTCAGTCCTAATATATTCAGTGCTCTTAATTTGGTCTCTAATTTATCATAAAGAATACGTAAAGTGAAAATGTCTCCATTCTTTGCTTGCGTTAAAACAAGATACAAAAATTCACGAACATAAATTTAAATCAACAACTCATCTTTAGCAAAGATAGATTTCATTTGTTCAATAACTTGACTATAATTTACACACTAAGGGGGAAAATCTTCTATAAAATCTCTTGCCGATAAACCAACTGTAGCAAAAAAAATACTGAAATTTATCATTCAAATCAATACTAACATTATCGTGATTTTTTTTAATTGTCCCCAGAATCCGAGCTATTTTTTTACATCGCAGTCAAATTATTTTGATTCCAGCTTAGGAAGGCGAAAAGTTTATTTTGTTTCATTTCATACCCTGGAGGTCTCGCTATTTCTTTCATTTGTTTCCAAAATAAAATCGATTTTCATTTCACGAATCACGATAATTTTCCATTAAATCAAAGTCATTAGAAAATTCTTCCTTAAAACTTTCCATTTTAGCACCATATTACTCTAATTTTGTCATCTAGTTCAATTAACTTTATTCTTCAAGTATTAAATACCGGTATCAATCCAATCTTGCTTACCGGTTCCGTTTTCACAGCGGTTTCAACTTCTTTCAAAGAATTCGTAAATAATCGTTTAAGTTGAGTTCTTTCCCGTTTCAAAGAATCCATGGACCTGTCCCGAGCATCTATTTGTAAAAATGGTTCAATAAATTGCGGATATTTACATAAAATTTTGAAAATATATTTACTTTGAAATACAATACAAATCTGAATTGAATTATTCCATGTTGAGTTGAGTTGTAGCTGGTATTACAACTACGAATTCCTCGAGATAATAAAAACAGTGACAGCGATGAAACGTTCAATTTGGGGATGAAACTTTTATTGTAATCATTATCTCTGATACAATACTTTTAAAAATAAAACTTTATTTAGCATACTACACTGGTGTGCAAAACTTAAGCAACAGGTATGTTTTTTGCCATAACTTCACGAGAAATCATCTGAGAGACATGAAATTCAGAAATGAGATACAGCATTTTGTTCTGAAAGAATGACGAAAGCATAGTTGCGCAGAAATGAATACAATGCATACAGTATGGAATCAAACAAAAAAAAGGCTTTATTGAACTCATAGTATCGTTACACATGATTGTATGTCCTAGAGGAAGAACAGCAAGCAGATGTTCCTTAGTATGGGATATGCCCTCCCCTTACTGCAATGGTTGCTTCGCACCGTCTCCCCATACTCAGCACCAGATTGTCCAATAGCTCTTGAGGTAAGAGTGCCCATTCCTCAATCAGCATCTGTTTAAGTTATCCGGTGTTCGCAGGAGGATGTAATCGTGCCGCAAGGCGTCTCCCCAAAGCATCCCACACATGTTCTATCGGATTTAAATCAGGGGAGCACCCCGGCCAATCCATTAGAGTGATATCTTCACTTTCCAGGAGCTCCTCAACAGCATGAGTCCTGTGTGGACGTGCATTGTCATCCATAAAAACGAAGTCTGATCCAATGGCACCTCGGAACAGACGCACATGGGGAAGGATCACCTCCTGAAAATAGCGATCTCTAGTTACAGAACCGCTGTCGAAAACGTGGAGCTCAGTCCGCCCGTTCATCATAATGCCTCCCCAGACGACAACTCCAGGACCACCGAAACGGTCTCTTTCCGTGATGTTACTGGGATGAAACCGTGTCCCGACCTCTCTCCAAATCAACTGGCGTTGGGAATCGCTTGCGGCACTAAAACGACTCATCTGTAAAGAGGACACGACTCCATTGATGAAATGTCCAGTTTTTTTGCTCCCTGCACCACTCTAAACGGTGTCGCCGGTGGGAAACTGTCAAAGGGATGCAGCGTTCAGGACGGCGGGCGAATAGGCCACCTTTGTGAAGGCGTCTGGACACAGTAAAACGCGACACTTGTCGCCCCTTTGCTGCATACAGTTGCTGAGCAATGGCGCTTGCTGACTGTTTTCGGGTTCTTTTCGCCTGCAGGACGATATGTCGGTCATCCACTGCAGTTGTTTTCCTGGGGCGGCCACCACCAACCTTTCTTACAGCTGTACCTGTGGTTTGGAAGGCTTTCCAAGCGCGCGAAACGACACTTTTGTTGATTCGAACTCTTCAGCTACACTGGTCACACTACGCCTCTCCTCCAGCTTTCCGATCATTCTTCCACGTGTGAAATCGTCCAGGTGATTTCTGCTAGCCATATTTCACGAATTAACTCACGTGCACTTGCAGCGAATGTCTTTAATTGCGTCTCCGTCCTTCCTTTTGTGTAGTGTTGAGCTGCGCGCGCCTTCCGCACGTGTTTTGCGTACGCTCACGTCGCCTGTGACGTTTTGTTCCTGATATGCATGACTTTTCTCTTGAATTACGTGTTCATTGTACTGATCGCAAGAACTCCTTTTCTGCAATTTCATGGCTATCTGCTTAAAATTTGCATTGTTGCTTATGTTTTGCACACCAGTGTATTATATTAAAAAAAAAATTGGAATTATTTTTCTTCAGAAGAATGTTTAAAAATAGAAATTTATTTGGTGTTTATTTTGAAGTAAATATTCCGTGGAAATATGCATTTTTACCATTGTTCAAATATGTAAATGCGAATTATGTCTTTTCTTACGTCATATCATGCAATGCTATCAATGCACTTCTTCGGTATTTGAAAATCGCCGCCGCCTCTTAAGCTAGTTCTTCAGCGGTTCGGTGTTCGAGATCATGGGAATAAATATGGTGTGGAAGTATCGAAATATTATATTTTGCAGGTAATTTGACGCCAAGAGGGTACTATGAGCCGCATTCAGTTGTGATGCAGCACTGGCTGTTTAGCTTCCCCCGCAGCAGGAAATTTAGAATACCTGTAATCACGAGCTGCGCACATGCACTGCGCATGCATTTATTTGAACTTGTTCTGATTAATCGATCACTTGACATTCTTTGCGTGTTCTACGGTAGATATATAGCTCATTTACATTTGGGAAATATTTTTAAAATTCTTCAACTGTTTTAGCGTTGTAGCAAAATAAATTTCATGATAAGAAACATGTATTATTTTATTAAAAAGTATATACTTTTATTTTAATTAATTTTATGTTTCCAAGCATTTTTTTTTCATAATCACTAATAGGTGGAACTCCTCGTTTCAAAATAAAACTGAATAAATTGATTACTTAATATAAAAAAAAATCCTGAAATATTAAAATAGCGTATTGATATCGAGAACATCAAATTATTAAATTCCACCATTCTAATTCATCAGCAAATAAGTAGAACTTCAGCAGCGAAATTTTATCTTTTTATACAACTCAGAGTAAATAAATATGGACAATTAAGGTTATGTTTATCTTATTGGTTCGCATTTATTTTTTTAACCATAAAAATTTTTCGACAATTTATTTGATTAGTGTTAGTCTTTCAGTTGTGGTTACGAATTGATCAAAATTATCCCTAACTTTTTTTAGACAATATTGTTCTGGTATCGGTCAGTTGGCTCTGAAAAATGGTAGTGAAATCTTTTTTAGTTATACTTGAAAGTCGAAGAGTGTTTCGACATTTCTTAAGAAAAAAAATTTCGATAATAAAATGCTTATCTGTTCTTTACTCAGTGAACTTAACAAGGTCTTCTTTCAGTTTTAATCACATGAAAATAGTTTATAGCAAATGATAATCATCGCTCTATCTGAGTGCGGGGAATGGGATTATCTGCAAATCATCAAAAACTGAACTTGGCGAGTTGGCGTCTTGGCTGATCGCGCCAGGCACTATTGCTCATCCACTGATGTTTACCGAATTTCAGAATTCGATGGAGGGAAAGACAGGCATGTGCGCCGTTTGTCTTAGATCTTAAGGGGAAAAAAATGAAATTGTTTACCCGTTTGGAAATTGGTCTCATATTGGCATGCTTTTTTTTCCGTTTTATTACTAAATCATGTGCAAATGATCATTATGGTAAGTGCAATTTGTTATTTTTCTTATGAAATTTCTGGTTTTATATACAAATATTTATTTATCTAACTGTTTCATAAGCAATTTCAAAATTTATTAAACCAACAAACCCTTGCTAAACCTTTGCACAGTCAGTTCTTTAAAAGAAATGATTTAATTTTTTGTTTGATTATTGAAATGAAATCTTCTGCGAAATGTATTATGCGTACATTAACTATATTAAATGTATGTACAATACATTTCGCACATTTAATACATACAATACATTTCGCACATTTATTCACAGACTGACTTTTCTATTAATACACAAAATAGAAAAGTCAGTCTATGAATTTAAACTTTTTGTATGCAGTCATTTTGAATCTCTCTCTCTTTTGAAAATTGTTGCAATAATATAGTTATTGTTAGTGACTCTTGAAAGGGTTTCATAAGTTACGTAATGTTTGCGGGTTAGTTTTATAAAGCAGAAAAAAAAAAAAAAAACGGGAAGATTTGTTTTCCATGATGTTATATTTAATAAGTTTACATTTTTCCTATAATTTTAAATTTAAACAAAATGTATTTTTAATCTAGATTATTAATATTACTGAATTCTCTAAAGTATCTTGCCTATTCAAGCTTTTATTTGTTAAGAAAGTAGGACATAGACAATAAATAATTTGTAAGATTGTTTTTCTTAGATAATTTATTATCTGATTTACTTTTGTGAGTTGGTATGGGTGAGTGGAATAAATTCTTTTAGGTTGAAATGAAATTTAAATTCAGCTAATTTTAATTTCAATTCATATTAAAATTACCTCAGGCATTATTTGAATATTTATTGGTACCAACACTCTCATTTAATTTTTTTACCTCTTTCTTACAACTCTTACTCTTTTTACTCTTTTTTTTTTTTTTTTTTTTTTTTTTTTTGATATCGCGGCATATTAAAAATTTCTTTTCATCAGTTAACTCCTTTATCTTTTTTTAGTTAAATATTTACAATTTATTGCCCACTTTGTATTAAATTAATAAATTTTAAGTAGAATTAATTTCTTTATTTCTATAAATATTGTAAAAATAAAAATTCTATTTGAGCTCAATTTAATCATGAGGCGTTTTTTATTTGAATCAGAAGAAATTCAATACCGAACTTTTTATTGATCATAAAATTTGTCATCCTGTTCTCTTTTTGCTTACACATTTAAAAAGCCAGCTTAAACTTTTAAAGTGAATGTGTTTAGAGTCGTAAAAAAATGATATTTGAATGATTTTCCAATTTTTAGTCCCTCCCCCGAATTCATATTCTTGGATTAACATGAAATCGAGATTTTGACGAATCTCCATGTTTTATATTTCCCCGAGTTCGAGAAACACATTTTTGAAAAATGTCTGTCTGTTTGTGACAAAGATAACTAAAAGATTTTAAGCTACTTAAATGAAATTTGGTCATACGGTCTCTACACCAAATTTCTTTTACAATTTCACAAAATTGATTGAGAAGACATCTCTCTGCCCGGGTGTTTGAATATATGTTCGTACGATAACTTTAAAATGAAGAAAGCTAAATATATAAAATTCGATACACAGATTTAATATACGTAGTGTAGACGCCTATCAAATTTTGAGATAAATTCAAGGGTTAAACGTATGCAGGTCTTTACTTTCAGAAGCGTGTCACCGCGATAACTCAAAATTGCAATGACTTAAATATATCAAATTTGGTATGTGATTTTGTGACTGTATTTCTATGTCAAATTTTTGTTTCAATTAGTTGGAATAAACGTGTCCAAAACAAATATTCACCTTTATCAGAAAGTTTGAGCGAAATTTTTGGGGAGACCAGTCCTGGTTGCAATTAGATCGCTATTCGAATTTGTAAACTCGGTCATTAGAAGATGCAACGAGCTATGTGGTCTTTTTAACAATTCGGATTTCTGTTGAATTTTGGACTAAATATTTCAATGGAAGTAGGCCCGTTTGCTGCCTATTGACAAGTTCACACTAAAACTCCGAGAGTAAAATGGATGAGATTCAGCATATTCACTATCTACCTATAAGTAATTGGACATATGTGAAAAAAAAAGATAAACAGAATTTATTCATATTCACTAGTTGGTAGAGCCTCCATCTAAGGCAATTACGGCCTTAATCCTTCGGTGCATGCTTTCCACTAATGTTTGGATGATGGACGGTGGCATTTTCTTCCACTTGACTTGGAGAATACTTGCAAGTAGTTTCACCAATTTTTGGACGGTTGTTGCAGTTTTCGATTCGGCGGTCCAACACGTCCCAGAGATTTCTAAAGGATTCAAGTCTGGACTCGGGGAAGATTAGTCCACTCGATTCACCCCATTGTCATCATATCAATCCATTGGGAACCTTGCAACATGACAGTTGACGTTGTCATCCCAGAAATAATAATGATCCAACTCGTAAAACTACCACAACGTAGGAAACATATTGTTGTCTAAAATAGTGGAGTAAGAATCGGCGTTGAGCTTACCAAGAATTTGAATCAAGTGTCCTAGTCCATACCACGAGAAACATCACCAGACCATAATTCCATCTCTGCCAAACTTTACTGTAGGCACAATGCTTTCTGGCGAAAGTCGTTCTCCATGCATACGCCAAACCCAGATTCTGCCATCCCACTGGAAGAGATTGAACCTTGATTCATCATTTCAGAGAACCTGTTTCCACTCATCTACGGTCCAATTTCGACATGCCTTGCATCGCCTCAACCGAGCGGCACGGCTGGAGATCGAAGGCTTATGGGCGGCAGCACGATCAAGAAAACCAAGCAAATGTGCGAAAGATATTTATCGAAACAACAGTTTTGGATGTTTGTTGAAACTCCCTAAATATGTTGGCCATTGGTTTGGGGTGGTTTTTTCGAATTTGTTTGGATAGCACTTGTTGGCTTCTATAACTTAATTTCGTGGGTCTACTGTGTCGAGGCACATTCCGACAATCACCACTCGCCTTCCACTCCTTAATCACAAAGGCAACTGTCGATTTTGGTATGTTTTAGATATATCCCTTAAGGATCGGCCATTTCAATGATATCCACCTTTCTCGAAGTCAAACAGCTCTGGATTTTCTAGCATTCTGCGTACGACTAGTACCAATGATGTCTCCTACACCATATTCAAGTAGAGGAGATATGACGTAGATCAGGACAGCAGTTATCCTCATTTGCATGCGTGTCCAAATACTTATTGGTGGAGAGTGTGCATACATAACAGAGTTATAGATCTGTATCTAATCCGTCAAAAGATCGACTACCTGTTAGTTGATATATTTGCAAGCATTTGAATGCAAGAATTTGATTGTTCAATCATTTACATTATTGAATTCTGGTATGTGTTTTAATCGTCAAAATTGCCGATTGAAATCTTGTTCCAATCGGGGAGGGAAAGGAGTGCACAGATAAGTCAATTAAAAAATGCTTTTAGCTTAGTTATCACTTAAATAAATTTGTAAAATATACAGCCTTAATGATTTATAAAATGTTGGGACTGCGATGTGTGCTTACATTGAATTAATTAAATCATTATTAAATTAATCAAAATATAAATTATTATTACACTAAAAATATGCAATCAAACCCGTTTTAACCATTGGTGAGAATTTAGCATTTTTATTGAACCTGTCGTGTGACCCTTGGCTTTATGTTTTGGTAAATGATCCCTACTGTGCTATTAATTGTGTCCGAATATCGAATGTTTGTCTTAGACGCATTCTTTCTCAATCGATTGAAACCAAAATTTGACACAGAACTATAACTGAAGTCACAAACTCTTGCATCAAATTTGACATTTAAGTAACTCAATAAAATATAAAATAACTCAAACGTTTTTGAGTTATTTTTGTCATAGACAGAGAGACAGACATTTCCCAAAAATGTGTTTTTCGAATTCAAGTCTAAAACGCGATGATTCGTCAAAATCTTGAGTTCAAATTTTTTGACGATTACAATACTTTTTCTTCATTTCGCCAACGAAAAAGCAATAAAATGATATTGCTGACATTTGTTATGATAGAAAGTATTCGACAAATACACTTTCTTAAGGTTTTCACTTTTAATTCCTCGGTAATTCGTTTAATTTAATTTAACAAATTTTTGAAAAATATTATTTTGATTCTCATCTCGATCCAAATCTGAATTCCTTTTGGATCTCTGATTTGTTCATTTGAAAGAGTCCATTGTTCAAAAGCGTGAACTCAAGGAACGCCGCTGACATTTCTTGCTTACTTTTCAAATCAAGACATCCTTTTATTGTTGTTAATCGTTGAGGGGGAAAAATGACGCGGAAATAAAATAAAATGCTAGTGCAATTTCCTGCTTTGTAGTGCAGAGCTGTCAGTTCCACTTCTCTCGGATCAGATCGAACTGAAATTCAATCCTATAAAAATATTCTCGCTGCAACACGAACAACGAAGACATTTTAGAGGATAGCAGAAAAAACAACCCTACTTGCCTGGGTTATATTGAGGTTTTCGTCGATTAACGTCACATGGAGAAGACATCGAACAGTAAAAACTATGAATGATTATTGTTGGAATGAATTGGCGATTACTACTTCTATGTTTAATTTTGTGTAGTCTCTTGTGCACAAAATATAGAGTATGAAAATCTTTATAGAATTTGATCGCTGTATTTTGATTAATATACATGTTTTAGATGCCATTTTTGGAATTATGTTTATGAATACTACAACATAAGAACAAGTGAGCTAAGTCGATGAAATTTGATGTAGAGTTTTTTTTCCACTAAACTAATGTTTTTATCAATTTTTGGGGTAAATCCATCAGAGGCAAGTCTGTTAATCCAAATGCACGCAAAAATGAGAATGTAGGATTCTAGAGCATGAAATTTGGAATATAGGTGTATTCTCAAAATTGCAATCTGCATCACATTTCAGCTCGACCCGCGATTGTGCCTGTCTAATCGTGCGTATTGAAACTCCATAGCTCAGAACCGCAACAACCTTTTAAAATGAGATTTGATGTGTGATCTTGACTTCAAAATTATTATTGATTCTATCGGCCAAGTCGATGCTCAGGTTAAAATGTGGGAGGGGGGGGGGGCAATTCCGTTTAGTTTTCTAAATCCTTTAAAACGCGCACCTATTTTTTTTTTTTTTTTCTTTTTTTTAACATTAGTACACGCGTGGGGTCATTTTGACCTGAAATTGTCAGGCACTTATTTCTGATCTTATTGGCTGTTTGTAAAAGTAATATATTGTCAGAACGTATCAATATTTTTCATTCAAATATATTCTATTTAAAACACAAATACGACTTCCGATAAGAAAATTCAAAAAAAATTTTTTTCCTCATTTTTTCTGTATTTATTTCTCTTTTCCTATTGCATTCATATAAAACTTATTATTTTTAAAATAAATATTTTTTTATATAAAAATACTGAAAGAATTAAAAAATCTTTATTTTACATATAGTTGATTTTTGAAATTGTTTGGAAAAAGAAGTTTAAATATACAACTTTGGGAATTCGTAACATTTGTCTTTCATTTTCATATATCTACTAAAAAAAACTCTAATTCTTCATCCGGAATGAAATGAATTTTTAAAAAATTTTTAAGATAACTTATCCATATTATGAAAGAATGTATTTTATATAAGGATTTGCTATTCTTTCACAAGCAAATAACACCTTTCGATCTCGAGTATTCACGTATGTTCCGATTCCAAAATTTCATCCGTATCTGAAGAATCTTATCTGTCATCACTTTCGCTATCAGTAGGATCATTTGCGAAAAGGTCTCGACTGCTCGTGTTGTTACGTTATCATAGCCATAACATTAACATCTGAAATGCTAGCAGGGATCAAATTTGACCCTCCGGTAAAAAATGAGATCAAGTATTTTATTGATTTCAGTTCTTCTTATCTTCCAGCCCCCCTTATGAAGATGTAAAAATAACACGTGTAAACTTCTATAAATTCCTAGAATTTCTAAACAAAAGAGAAAGGATGGAGTTAAAAAGAACCTGTGTATGTGGTGACGTTTAATGGCTCATTCACACAGGCATCGAGGGTCATTATTTTTAGAAAGCACCAAATTGTTGTTGTGCATAATGTTGATGAATAATAGTAAAAACATCATCCTACAAGAATTCGCACTAAGTCTGACTTGATAACCGCTTTGTCTATATGATACTCGATTGTATCAACTGCAATCCGCACCGACGTCTTTCCAGTCAGTTCATATTAAACACTATCTATAAAGGTATTCGACTGGATTAAAATCATCATTTCCGATAAAATTATTGAATTTTTTTGTGATTTAAATGTGTAGCTTATTTTATGAACTTTCTGAATATTTCTTTCTTTTTACTTTATGTGAACTATAAATGAAGTTACAACTGTTTTATCATCTAGTGACAAGCATCATTTTGTGCTGTATTAAAACTTTAATGCAACACAAAATAATGCTTTTTTTGAGAAACGATATTTTCGAAGAAAACGGTCAGTCGTAACAATAAATTCTCAAAGTCATTCAAACATTGATATGAAATCTTCTAAAATTGTTCTCTGAAATTTATTTTATGTTCTATAAAGTCTTAATTCAATATTTAATATAAGTAACATTTTTAAATGTCTAAAGATAAATAAAAAGCACTTTTATAAAAAGTTGTCAGTTCTAATAAAATTATTTGAAATGACAAGAAATGTTTTAGAGCATAACAATGTACTGTGTCAAGGATATATAGACTTGAAACCAGTTTTTCGCACGAAATCATCCTTTCCTTTTGAAGTCATCATTATATGGGGAAAGATCGTATGAGAAAGAAGTTTTACGCATCTTGGTCATTTGTATCCCAAAAATGTTGCTAACCTCTTTTGCTGTCATACATTCCCAGATCATAACACTAATTGGATGTTTAACAGTAGACGTAAAGGAATCAGTTTGGAAATCTTCTAACGCCTCTGTCATCGCTACCAGAGAGGGAAATTTTTTTTGCTTATCACCACAAATCATACAGTCCCATTTTTTGGCTGTCGTGTTAAGATGGTGTTTTGCCAGCTTCAATCTTTGTTTTGTATTTAAAAATTGCTTTGGGGGGGGGATTCTTTCATTTAGACTAGATTCTGCAATTTGAGTTGAATAGTACTCGCACTCACTTTCATAATGCATTGCGCCATTTCACTGCATATTCCCATATAATTTACTTCTATCATGTCGACTCAGTCTTTTTATTGTCATTATTTGATTTTGCGCACCTATTCTTACTAGTTTTCTTAAGATCCTACAAAAATTTAGAAATGCCACCTTTAGTTACATTTTCATCTATTTTCTTTCTAATTTTATAATAACTAACTCCTCGTTCATGCAAAAATAAGACTTTGCATGGCTTTTTTTTGGGTGGCCAGTCAACTCTTTGTGCCAGTTCGTTTATTTTTTTATGTTTTGATTACTCACAAAATAAAAGAATACAAAAAAAAAAAAATACTAATTTGATAGCAGTCGCAAAAACATGGAAAAACGATCTATTTTTAATTCTAAAAAAATCACTACAATTTGCTTAATTCTATTAATAATAAGATATCTTGTTGGCTATTTAAACACTCGTGCTCATTGGTTGCCTTTAAATGGAGAAAAGCTATGCCATGTCGACTTAAACTAGCTATGCTTTTTTCGTGGCTGTTTCGTTATAATTTAAAAAATAATAGTAATTGTACATAATTTAATGAATTAGATTCTCGGTTAAATTATCTTGAAAATGATTTAAAGTTTTATGGTATTACTGCATATAATATTGTTACTATGAGCCATTATAATCTACAAAATGTACTTTTCTAAAAGACATCCACAGTTTTGGTCGCTATTATATAGGTAAATAAGGAAAACAAAACGCATGCATATATCGTATGCCTTGTATCAAGTTAATGCAATATTACCGACCGAAAACGGAAGAAGTACAGGAGAGAAGAGTACCTATGGGTCTCAATCGGATACCTGATACATTTGATCTGTATATGAGTATTGCGTAACTAATGAAAAATTATTACGTTGATACAGTACCATTCAACCTTAATGAGTGCCCAGGATAAATACTAAAATTGTTCCTTTTTTCAGTTACATATTTAATACAGGGCTCATTGTGATCCGGATATTCGGGATTTTTTTCCATACTTTTTCCAATCAAAAATTTCTGGATTTGTGAAATGTATACTAATGATTGTGTGGTAATGATGAAGCGTTTCTGTCATTTTTATTTTCTCTTGTATGAAATTTATGGATTTGTGAAATAAACAAATTATGTTTCTCAAATTGTCATTTAGAATGTTATGTATCACTCAAAAAATAATTATATTGATAATTTTTATGGATTATGCCAGAAGAAATGAAGAATATTATGAAAAATGGATGAAGTAAATGCTGGGCAGAATATAAATTATTCATTTTCATTAAATTAAAGAAAAAAGACTAAGTTTTTAAGTCAAGAATTCTTTATCAGAATCTTTTTGATGATAAATATTTTTGTGATAAATATCTTGGACATTATTCATTGGAATGCATCGGTCGATTGACTAAATTCCTTTAGTCCTAGATGACAGTATCTTTCTACTGCTCTTCCTTATTAATTCCAATCAATATGCATATTTCAATTTCGCATCCAGAATTTGGTGGGTAAAGTGAAAGTCAATAATGTACAACAAAATATTTTGCTAATTAGATAGAAAAAAGGACTTCTAACTTAGAAGTTAGAAAACGAAAGTAGATTCTGTTGGACCTGAGATAAAAGAAAAAGTCAATGTCCTCATGATTTCTTCCCCCAGTTTTATAAGCGTTTGATCTCTGAGCATATAGGAGAATGCAACTAATAAGAGCTTCCCAACCAGGTGCCAGATGTATAGGTTTGCAAATTGGAGACTTCTTTTGTTCAAGGCAGATAGTAAAAGTTTTCGAACAGGTCGTCGGCTTCCATAGCATATACGGTGTAATATGTGGCGAAAAGTTCGTTCAGAGACGTCTGCAGTTATTCCTTGATTAAGATTCACCGCTATTTGCTGCTCTTCTATTGGACTGAGCAATTCTGGCGGTTATCCTTTCAACTCGAGCATTCAGTAGCTTGTGATGACCCAATAGCCCGACGTTGAGACCCGGTTTTCTGTTTGGTAGTCCATTCTCTTTAAAAATTAATGACTGCTCCTGTCGAACCTTCACAAATGCAACCGTTTTACTAGTACTAATTCTGATGCTCCGAACGCCTACAATTATCCCGCTTTCAAACTCGGTTAAATCACGTTTTTCGCATTTTGTTTGATGGAATTAAATTTTATAAAATAAAATTGCATGGAAAGAAGACATATGTTATCTCATTTCCAGAGTTGAATCGAGCTTATTACAATATTTTTCTTAACGGGAATTTTTTTTTATCTATTTCTGTTGTCATCAAAAAATATTAAACATTAAATACAAAAAAAAATATTCAATGCAAAGATCTTTGTACTTTTTCTTTATAGATAGTCAGTAGTCTTCGGATTTACATAACTTAATTTTTTTATCATTAGTTCTTAAATATTCTCAGAAATATTAAATACTTCATACTACTCCTGCTTTGTGGTTTTCAGACGAGTCCACATTTGGCTCCAAATGCTTCTGCATCGATTGGCTGTTTCAATTATCACTGCGAGTCAAATATCTGTTTCGTGTAAACATTCTCGCTTATTACTAACTCGATGACAAATTTCCTATTCAACAGTCTTATCTTAATCTGTAGATCGGCTTCAATAATGCTCCTCAGAATTTTATGCAAGCATCCATTGCATCTCTGCTTCGCGACCATCCAGCGGATATGAAACCGAAACCATCCGACATTCCGGAAACTGTAAACACGGCCGAAAGAGGACGTTGTAGACGGCGAACGACTTCAATGAACTCAACAGCTACAAATATATAACAGTAATATACATGTAGTGACGAACGCCTGATGATGAGCGCCATCTGCTGGCCAACAGGTGTTGATGCTTGTTAGACGGAGTGCAGACGAGACGAGATGGGTCTGAACGAAAGTCAGGACGTGTGAGACGAGACGGGTCTCTGAACGAAAGACGCGACGTAACATGTGAATTAATCCTGCGACGTATTCGACGAAATCTATTTAATGTTCATTTCTTTTATGTTAATGTAATTGTTCGTCCTAAATGTAATTAAATGTGCGTGATTCTAAATAGTAGTGATTCCTGAGTCCTACAAACATGTAGTGAAACCCTTTGGAACTTGAGGTGGGGCACAAATATGGATTAACACACACAGTGAATAAAGATATAAAACAAAATCTTTAGTTTTTAATCTAAGAAATAGCCTGTAAAGCAGTGTGTGTGTGCTGCCGCTCTTCAAGCTAGACTGTTTTATCTATCTATTTAAGTGAAAAAATACTGATAAAACTTCTTATTCACTAGTCTATTCTGGTTGTTGGACAAGAAAAAAAAATTAGCAACAATGATAACATCCTCTGAATCAATTTCAGAAATGTGTTTATTAAAGTTACAACATTTTCTGACTGGCGTACTTTCTGTAAGTTTGGCGAGGTAAATTCGTTCAATTCTCTTCAGAGCAAACCTCTAGATCTAGAACTACATGCCTTGGTACCTAACTTCTTATGAAGAGTGATTTCACAAAGAAACTTTCCAAAATTTTAGTGACCTTTCCAGATTGCTATAATTAATTGAAATTTAAAAATTTTTCTTAAGTAACTCCGGATGATATAATTACACGAGTTATTTTTACACTGCTTTGAAATTGAAAAAATATTAGCTTTTCAGCGATGCTAATATTTTAGTGTCATTTCTTTTCTAATTTTTGAAAAAATTATTTTAAATACAATTTGTAATAGTGTTTTTTATTTTTATAATAAAATTCAAACCAATTTTGTTTTTTTTTATCAAATATTTCACGAAATAAACAAAGTACTGAAATCAAAATTCAATCTATCATGAAAGAGATTTGAATGAATCAGTATCTTTTTATATCTCTTCATGGAACTAAAAAAAGCCTTTCTAGATGATGGCTGCTTGTCTGTTGCACAAAACTCAAAAGCGCTACAAACTCGATAGTTGATGTTTTTTATGCTATCGTGACACCACAATTCCAGCTTTCTACGAAATTTGGAAAAAATCTATAAATGGGAAATTTGTCTCACCATTCGTATTCATGAGTTTATTGGAATAGATCTAGAAGAATTAAATTTGGCCCGAGGTTTTACTGTCAGAATTGTAAATCTGTACCAAATCCACCGGGGGGTTCACTGTTTATCAGCCTTTCTCTCCGAAAATGTGTAAATGCTATGACTGAAAAACACAACAATTTAGATAAATGAAATCCAATATTTATATTTTTATGAAATTTTCGACTTTATCCGTCAAGTGTACACTTTCTATCGCGGCTCTGTGAACTCAAAATTAAAACACGTAATAAATAAAGTTGTATAAGCAGACATAATTTTTAAATACATGTTTTTTCCCCCCTCCTCCTCCATTGTAAACCTGTATCAAATTTTGGTTCCAGTCGGAGTGAAGGAAGGTGTTAGAAATGCGCGCTCGGCTTTCTTCATTGTGCTGCAAAGTATCGGAGTGGCACAAGAAAATCGCGAGGAGGTCACTTGGTCCCAACTCAAAATCCTTCGCTTCTTGGAAAGGGAATGGCTCATGAAAAAGCATTTTCAATTGGGCTTCTCTTTTCCTAAGGCATTCAGCAATAATGGAACATTTTATCAGAGTGAACTGGTTTAGAAACCACATAAACAACAGATTTCTGAAGGACCCTCGCCAAACGGTAATTACGACATCTTTCATCAAAAGCGTATGTTGCAAGAAGAATCGCAATCGGAGAGATGGTTGTTCCGAGTTCCTCCCGCGATCCGGGCTACCGTAAACAAATGTCAGCGTAGTTTATACAAAGCGAGATGTATATGCGATAAAAGCGTTCCTCCTTCGCCACAAAGCAGGAAACGAACGTCATTCCGATCGTCTGCGTTTATTTTTCTAAAGGGCTCCCCATTTTTCCGATTTTGCCTTATGATCGGTAAAGAAGTTAAGCAGAAGGGATGTACACTCAGCATCGATTCACTGCACTCAGTTTACAATGGATATTTTACTTTCTCGTTGCATTATACAGTAAAAAAAATATTGTAGTCGTCTAAAAGAGAAATACTACCTCCATAACTGGATGCATCTCTGAGCTATAAATCTTCCTCGGTCATTTTGCAATTTGGAAAGAAAACATTTTGGAAATTTATTCTGGCTGCCAGTTTGCTTGGGAACATAATAACGGTTACACATTAAGATGACGAATCATTCCCAATCTGTGGTTAGCGCCAATGCGATAACTCTGGATCATTCGACCTGCTACGGATACGCGAAAGTAATGATATGATAAAGAAAGGATTCGAACCATCGTGGTTAAATATTCGGACAAAACGGAAGATCTGTGCAAAATTAGTTTTGAACATTTGGATTAATAAACAAAAATTAAAGAGAAGATATTTCAACGACTGACAATGTTTCAAAATTTTTCGTAATCGATGTTACAGGTGATGAAACACTGTTTTAAAATCTTATAGAAAACACAGAGTTACAAAGTAGGTAATGGAAGTAGAAAAAAAATCACCATAAAAGAAATTTCATTTCAATTTTTTTAAATGTGCTGGTTTCATTCGTTGATAGCTTGGATATTATACACAAATAATTTATTCTAACTAGAATAAATTCTTTAGCGAGTACGATTTAAATGCTTTGAAGTATAGATGCAGCGTTTGATGGCCATTTTCCTGGAATAGTGGGATGTTTGAATGATAATATTCTCAGTCACTTATTGTTCGTTAATTTTTGGACGAAAAAAAAAATGTTGGTTTGCTTATTCATCTGAATTTAGCAGCTTGTGACTTCTCTTTTGTTCCAAAACTTTACAAGGTTAGGAAGGTGTTATTTCAATTTGCAGATAGCTTTGACATGTGCTTTTGGATCAATATAAACGGCGGATTTGATAACATGTTATTAATTAACAAATCGCCGTAACAAGTATATTCAAGTCTTATTTAAAATTATAAAAAAATTATTTTAAAATAAAAATAAATCTATACAAATAAAAATTTCTTATTTCAATTTCTATCTACAGACTCTATCTTAATAATTCCTTAACGTTCTATTTATTCACGCGATAGTAGTTGGTGTAATTTTTTTTCTATTATGCATTTTCAACTTGATGACAGCACTGATAACTTTGCGACCATCCTATGAAATATTAAAGACTCTATTGTCATGAGTTTTTTACACGAATCGGTTTTTCTTCTTTTCAGAGACATGGCATCAGACACTGACTCCTTTCCAGTCGCATGCCTGTGACGATGAAGAGCTCCATCTACGCTGCACTCCGTCCACTGTCATCAGTGTCCACTATGTCTTCTACGGGAGGCAAGCTCATTCCGGACATCTGTGTCCGGACAGAAGCACCGCATTTATTTCCACAGCTTGCCAATCCACGAAAGCATTAAAGGTCTGTCTCAGCATTATTTCTGAAAGCATCGTTTTTCAGCTGCCGTTTAAGAATATCAACGCGCAAAGTAATCAAAATAAAAATATAATTGGTTAGAGCTCAGTTGTCACAAGAAAAAAAAAACCTGGCCAAACACAATGCTTTTTCCTATGCATATTATTTAAATCACGGGATATTGATTTGTATATAATACATCTCATTTTCAAATCTAAGGGTGAAAGTGCCACTGAGGCTGAATTTGCAATAAAATATGCTTAACAATAATGAAAACTTTACTCGTTTGATTAAAATTTAATAGGCACTTTAAAATTAAAATAAGTTTTAGGCAGTTGCATTTGGTTTTTAATATTTTTAAAAAATATGTGAATCATAAGAATTTTTGTTCACCTGGTTTAACTCCTTGTGATTTTTTTTTAGTTGTAGAATCATTTATAATGATTTGTATACTCTATAATTGAATATAATTTATCCGAATTGAATAAATTATCCGAATCGTACCGTACCATCACGGAATTGCAAATATGTAAAAATTCAGGTAAATGAAATGTAATTTCACAAAATTTATTCCAGAATTAAAATAAATATTAAATTTCTCACATAAAACGCTTCCTTGTTTAGCTTTCACGTGTATTTTATTGCCTAAATTCAGACAGCAGCATCGTTTTGATTGGCCTATTCTTCTTCTGTAGAAATCGATTTGCCTCCAGCAAAATATGGTATGCATAAGAAACGGCATTTCACTTGGTCAAGCACATCCTTTGTAACTGAGCTTTGAACACCTATGTTTTGATAATGGTCATCCGGATTTTTTCATTTTGTGAAATGTTATACAAATTATTGAATGTAAAGCAATAAAGAGAATACCTTAAAACACTTTTGAAAATTTAATTTATATCCCTAAAAAAAATTCGAATTTTTCGCCATCAACTGCAATTATGGCGGTGTGTAAGCTATTGGCCTAGTCCAATAGTCAAAAAATCGATGAATTTTCATTAAATTCATTTCATTTCATCATAATTTTCATAAAAAATTTCGAGTTGACCTTCCAGTCTAAAAGAAAAAGAACCAGAAGAAAAGCCTTTTTTGGATTGCTTTTCTGTCGCAGTAGTTCATCTTTCATTTGTCGCACTTGCCGGGTAATGCGGTCTTTGAATGTGCATAATATAATAAAATTCCATTTGTACAGTGCAATTTTCAGATACCTCTATAATAAATTATCGCACTAAATGACACCCATAGTTATTAATTGTGTTTAAAAATTCAGAAAAATTAATGATTAAAGAAAAATTTTATGGCATTATTAAAAATATAGCCGTTTTCTTTTTAAGATAGTTTATAATCGTTTTCGTAAAATAATTATGTGAAAAATTATAGGTGAAAATGTGAGCAAAAGCGTCTGAAATTTATTTAAACTTTGTAATTAAGTTAAATATTTTAAGAAAGAATTACTTTTCAAAGCTGACAGTAGCATATACATAACCGAAGTCTGAATCCCAAAATAAAAAGCTTCCATACGCCAATTACCTGCTCGCGGATTAAGAGAACCAGCGGGAGTGGAAAACTTTCTCGCATACTCTCTAATATCCCAGAGAACGCCTTCTGTGGCATTGGTGTACAATAGTCACGAAATATTAACCTTTGACATGAAATTAGCATTTTTTTCTATTTCTTAGCAAGGTTTCTCGATGATTGATCCCTGGCAATGAGTGGTATTCAAAAATTGCACTTGCATTTAAGACGCTTTTTTCCCACCTGGTAGAAACAAAAATTTGGCATAGAACTACATTTATAGTCGCAAAATCTCACACCCAATTTAATATATTTGTTTTTGAGTTATCGCATTTACATGTTTCTGAAAGCACAGACCGACAGACGTTTAACCCTTGTTAGATTTGGCTCAAAATTTGATAGGTGTTTGCACTATAGATGTTAAATATATGCATTCCTTCAGTTTTCAGAAGTCTGCCAGCTAAGAGGTAAAAATAGACGGATACCTGTGTTTTCTGCATTAGATTATTTATTTAATAATATTTAGAAGACGTGTTGTACAGTTTGTGGATTTTTTCAAGTAGGTAGTCCACGATAGATGCCACAAACATAGAAGCTGTCACTTGTACATATCTAAAGAAACATTCAGAGATGACCCTTGTCCTGATGTTCGCAAGTTCATAGAAGTCATGTATAAATGCAGACCAGGTGAGTTCGCATTATGTTTTTTCTTTCTTTTTTTATAACGGCTGCAACAAAAAAAAAAAAAAAAAAAAAAAAACCATTTAAAAGCAGTCATTCTATAATCACGGCTGTTGCTAGCCATTTATTCATGAATATGGATTCAGTATTTTAGTATCTATTATTAAAATGATGGAATACTGATAGTTAATTCCTGTTAACAGTTAAACAAATACTTAATATGAAATTTGATTTGCTTAACAAATCAAATTAGCGCTCACAATGTTGCATGCTCTTAGATCTCATTTGTGAAAGGTTGTCAAATCAAACATGGTCTAGTCTCGGGCATTGTCAGCACAATTTTATTTTAATTAGCATACTAATATTTTATTTTTGTTTCTTTTTTATTTCGGGAGCATTGTGAAAATGTATGCGATTTTATTTATATGCATGCCTTTGAAAAAGAAAATCAGTAAAATGATAAATTTCGCAAAAAATGAATCGTGATAATTTGTAAGAATGATTTTATTACATACAAATAAAGTATTTAATTATTATCTTTATAGGAAGCTATAAACTTCAAATAAATTAAATGTAAAATTTATTATTTTACACGACCTGAGAAATTAAATGTAAAATAAATAAATAAATAATTTAATAAGATTCCAATATATTATGAAATAGTAACTAAGTTTATTTTAGTTTACTTCCTAATTATTTTTGCAATTAAATGTTAAAAAACATTGTACTCTAAAATTATATTATTAAAAAAATGTGTATTTTTTACAAATTCAATTGTCGATTAGGTTAGTTTTTTAATCAATGAGTTTAGTTTCATTTAGTTTTTATAGACTGATTTGTGGCCCCATTCCCCTCACAATCCAGTGGTCTTGAGCAGTTTCCTAGTCAGAAATCCCCCGTTGTTTGAATAGTATACCAGATCTGAACGAAAAATTTGGGGTTTGAATGTAAGAAATAAAAAATGTTTTCTTTACGCAGGATTGTTAAAACTGGACGCCCCGACCTCAAAGCCTTACTGTGTGATAGTTAGTTGCTGATTTCTTTGAAAAAAAAATCCATAATCAAGTTTAATACATGTAATATAATCAAATTTAGAATACAAGTACAGCGGTTCTGACATTAATCCTTTATGCCCTTCCGGTTGTCCGCCATTTTCAGAAGGAAGGAGATTGAGCTTGTCAATGACCTTGGCAACAATAGGCTGCGGTTCAGATTAGATTTTACTATGTAATATTATGATAAATATTATAGTTACTTTCTCTTTCGGTAGAGAAAGTATTGTAATCAGCAAAAAAATTCGATCTTTAGATTTGACGCATCTTCACGCGCTAACTAAGAGCGCGAAAAACACATTTTTGGAATGATGTCTATCTGAACGCAATAATTCCAAAACTCGTTGAGGTAGAAAAATAAAATTCGAGTATGTCGTCTTTCCACCAAATTTGGAGCAAAAATTTGTACTCAAGGCGATTGTGTATCTGTATGTTTGAATGAATATTTAAATGAAACTGCAAATTGCTAATAACTAGGTAGATAAAATGTGGCCTATAGTTTTTAGCATCTGAATCACAGATCCATATCAAATTTTGAAGCAAATCCGTCTAGGGCTGATCCTGTTATTTGCGTGCGTGCAAAGGCAATGAGTCCAAAAGCCATTTATTTAGACAAATGAAATGATCATGTTGCTAAAATTGTAATTATGTGTTAAATTTTGGTAGTATACAAATTACTATCTCGGTTTTCTTCTCTATACTGAGAAGCACAAAAATTCATGCATGGGGCACTGAAAATAAAATGATGAACACTCGTGACATTCATGGCCTTGCTGAAGGATCGCAGGTTTTATACAGGGGGAGGGGGACGCCATTTTGATAATGATGGCGGCGAATGCTTTCTGCCAGCTGTCTCTTGCGGCGACTCGAAGAATTTTCACTGTTTCCAAATAAAACTCGCATAACTGTAGTATCAGAATAAATTTGTTTCAGTTACATAAATCAATTACAGAATTTGTATTATGCTATTATTTTTGTCCCATTTGGTATGAATCACCTTGCACATATTTTTGTAATGACCATAGACTTTTCTTTTAAATTAAAATTCATTAAAAAAGAATTTGCACTCATTCGGCCATTCTCTGATCTAATAACAGGCGAATTAAAAAAGCAAACACTAATCTTGTAACAGATGTGTTCTTTTGTTACATCAATTCGGTAATACTGTTCATGCATTACAGAATCGTCTGTATCATGTCTGTAATGATGATATCAGTGGCAGCTGTGATAAGCGCTTTCAGATTAGTAATGGCCGCTGGATACGGAGGCGTCACATCAGTAATATGTAATCCCTTCGTTATATTGGTTGGTCGACTGATGGACAGAGAACTGTTACCCCTACCACTGTAATACTCAAATCGCTTTCCGGTAATTTTTTTTTATCGGAGTTCAGTAGAAAAACCTTTAGTTCCGTGCCTCACGATTATTGCTCAAGTCCGCATAGGAAAAATTTCCATAGAATAAAGTCCCCTCCCCCATTTGAAAGACTACATCTCAAACAGCAAAGGCCGTGCAGGACGAAATACATTGCAGAAGCATTGCATAAAGCATCTTGTGTGAAAAAATAGTTTAAGTAAGTTGAATTAATTATATTATTTGAATTCAGAATTTTAATGTAATAAATATACAAATATTTATTGTTTCCCATGATTAAAACTTACGGTCTTATATATATCTTTACATACTTTAAAACATGGTTTTACTAAATAGTTTCAGTGACAAATAAGGGGTTTTAACACAGTCACGAACAGTACGGTATAGCAGTCAAATATTTATCCGGCCCATAAATACAAATGACTGGTAAATACATTAATAAAAAAAAATTCTTAAATATCTTTAGCTGTCATACCCGATATCATATATTTCTCTTTAAATATTTTGATAGAGAAGTCACTTTCATCCAGAATGTAAAAATATGACATTTCTAGTTCTATCCATATTTTAAAATGGCCCGTGAATATTGTGGTGAAAACTTATAAGCCAGTTAACAGCTACGCTATCTGAACAATTGCTTTTGTATCGTGGTTATGTTACTGGGATGAGAACCACAAGGTCCCAGGTTCTATCCTCGCACATCTCAATTCACTACAATATGCTAACTCTCGCTCAAAAAAATCGAAACAATTGACTTACTTTACCTGCAAACTTGTTAGTACAGAACTCTGCCATTTATTAAATCATAACTGTATGTATGTGTGCCTCGTTCTGTAAATAAAAATTGTTTAATAGCATTTTCGTGTTTATTTGTATCTTTTTAAGATTAATTTGCTCAGTTACACGATTACTTGGGATTCTATTACATATTGAAGTGTTGTCTTCCGATTAAATATAAACAGGAAGGGAATTCATGATCCGGCATCGGCGAAATCTCCTTGTTGTCTGTTAAGTTTGTAAGCTGGTCACACAGCAGTAATGAGATCTAATTTTCACAGATGGGTTCTTGAACAAAATCGTTTGCGAAGGTGGCCAACTGGATCTTCTCTGTCCCGAAGGTCAAGGATTAACAATTTTTTCAGCATCTTATGGAACGACGAAGGAAGGGGTCGTGGAATGCCGGCAGTCCGAAGGATTCGAACCAAAAGGTAATGCCATTCACAGTTAGAAAAGGAAAATTACTTTCAGAATTTTTCTCACTTTTGTTACTTTATTCATGTATTTTAACTAATAGAATGTTAAATGTCATCAAATCAAAGGGCAATGGAAGACATTCTATTAGATATAATGGTAAGAATTTTCAAATGATTTTCAAGTGATACGTTCGCCATTTATTAAATATAAAGCGGAATCTAAATAAATAAATGAAAAATTCAAAGTAAAGAATAAAAAATAGAACAAAGCATTTCAAGACAAACTTTTAACGAATCTGCAGGATCAGAAAGTACATAGAGTGCGATTAGGAAGC